>BQNB010148682.1:0-16267 GCA_026074375.1 Tanacetum coccineum | reverse complement strand
GCTAGGTGTTTGGCTGCACCTGCACTTCCATCATCACCACTTCCTATAGTACCTCACCCATATGGTAGCCCTAACCATGTGCGTACACCTCGAGGCTTCAGAGCTGCCATGGGTAGTTGGATATCAAAGAATCTAAGTTCTACTCCTATCGCCTTGTTCGTGATGATGATAAAGAGAAGACTTTCGGGGTTCTCTCAAGTTTTTATAGAAGGTGGTACTACTATATACTTTGGCTTGATATTTGGTGTTACTTGCTAAATATGTAATGAACTATATCCCTTTTTAGACCTTATGTTATTTTCCATCATCATTTGTTGATGATATGAAACTGGATTCCTTTGCTGGTTCTGATTGAACTTCATATGTTTTTTCTAGTTAGAATTGATCTTGTCTGCAATGTATATCTCTTACACTACCATTTGTATGTCAATGGTTTGATTTAGGTAATAATCTGATATTTGTAATCACCATTGACACTACAAACAAATACTAATAGAAGTAGCAGAACCAAAATTATGTTCAGAATCTAATTTTATGGGCAATGAACTGCATAGGATAGGAAACAGTAATTCTGTACTTACTGCTTGTAGTTATAGACAAAGATATTGGTGTACAATACTTTTGCCTACAGCGATTGCAATCTTAATAGTACAATTTTCACAAACCAATAACATATTGCCTACCTAACAGTTTAAATCGTACCAAGTTATCAACTATAGTAACAAGTAGCTTGAAGCACAGTTTGAATCTGGTTGAGAAAGTAATCATAATCTGCTAAGTTCTATATTAGATGCGAAACAAGATCAGCAAACTAATGAGGATAATTTACGCTACAAGACACTCTAACGGTATCCCTTTGGTTATTTTCTTTTAATTAGTTTATTCGAAGTAGTCTAACGATACAAATATAAAACTCTATATACTTGAGATACCATAAGTTATCTTATAAATAGACTAGCATCAAATCAACTGACAAATGGATCTCTGAACGGAGCAACAAAAGGATTTCTTGCTACCGAACAATCGAGGAAAAGGTGTTGTGCTGTATCAATACCGTCGTCACATATGGGGTACCTAATTGAGTCAAGATCAATGCTTCTAGAATCCATGTTAAACTGTTTCGATAGTCTATCATTGAACAATCACCATAGGAGCCAGTAGCCATTCTAAAATTGTCTAAGCCCCCTCTGTCACCATGTAAAGAAATAAGAACATGACGCCATAAAGCATTTGGTTCGGTAAAAAAAGCCACTGCCACTTACTTAGCATAGCAACATTTGAAGCTTGCAATCTTCCAATAATAAGACCACCACAATTAGTCTAAAAATGTCCAATGTGCCATCCCAACACAAATGGTGCCTAAGTTTCTCTACGTAGTTTATTACAACTTTAGGAGCTTTAAAAAGAGACAAGAAATACGTACCAAGAGCTCCAAGAACCACTTTTAAAAAGGTGAGTCTACCTCTATTTGAGAGTGTTTGTCAATAATAGGCTTCTAATTACACCCTTTGTTCATGTTTGCGCCAATGGGAGGCCAATATGTGTTTACAAGGGAGGGGGTAGAAGCTTGCCAATAAAAAGTGGAAGCAAACATATTTTGTTGGGAATTACGTTTTCCTAACTTAGTACCGATAGTACAAATAGTTAGTACTAATAGTTATAGTTAGTACTGACAGTACAAAATGTTAAGTACTGATCAGATAGTTAGTACCGATAGTAGAAAATAGTTAGTACCGTTTAAGAGATATGTATGAGATATTTTAGGAAAAGATATGTACGCGTTTTGTAAGCCTGTTAGGGTTTATCCTTGGTCTATAAAAGGATCCCTCTTGGCATAGTTAGACACACGATCTCAAGATATCTCATAGCAAAATCATATCTCAATAGTTTGTAATCTGTAATCATTCAAAGCAGATTAATAGAAGTTATTATTTAGTTCTTCATTGTTTTTCTTAGTACTTGTGTTAAGATTCGCAATTAACACATATATTTCATAATCAGTGTTTCTACATAGTCAACTATATTTATACATCTTAGCTATCATCCTTAATAGGCTATAAAGATCTATTCAACAAGGGACTCACACATGGCCTCACTATGTCAATAAAAGGTGGTGCAACATACTCTCTAGGATGAGGGAGGTAATGTGCACCAATGGCATTCCTAAAGGTGTTTACCCCTACTTCGTCATAGATACCACCAGTGGGGATTGAGAAGGAAACCTTAGAGTTTTCAAGAGCTTTAGCTGAGTACCAAAACTCAGCTAGGTATTCCTTATACATGTTGGAGATTTGGTAAATGGGTTTCTAAGGCAACATTTGGAAATGAAATCGGAAACACATTTGAAGTGATCCTTGTTATTGTGTTCTGGGTATAAAAGAGCAACCTCATTATTTGTGTTTGAGGATGATATCCTTCAAGATTGAAGCCTATTTGTTTAGCAGCAACAAAGGGTTGTTCTTGTTGTGGGGAATTGTCCTGGTCTTCCCTTTTTTTTGGTTTGTTTTTTTATTTTTTTTTTGAGTGATTATGGTTTTGAGATTTATATTTGTTTTGTGGTTTTGTATGTGTGTTCTTGGTGAAATGATTTGTTCTTTTGTGAAAGGTGAAATGGGTTTATATGATTTGTTATTTTTCACCTTTTCTTTTGAGAAATTGATAACTGCCTAGTGTAGTTATGAATTTTGTGAGAAGTTTTAGGGTTTGTTTTTAACATATGTACTAAACTTTGTATTTAATGAAAAGTCAGCAAAGCATGTATCTGACACCTAGAATAGTGAATAGCCGTCTATTTACTAAAAAAGTAGGTGAGAGAAAGATGGTGAAGTTATCCTAGCAATTAGATATCCCTTTTTTAATATATTAAAAAACAAATAACATCTCTAAGGGAGATTATTTAGATAAAAATAATATTAATTTAGAAAATCACTTTTGATTTTATTTAGACCTGTGATAGATGTTTAAGGAGCTGAACTAGGTTCAGGTTTGGTGATATGTTATGCTGAACTGATTATTGTAATCATAATTATCATCAATCTTCCAGTAAGGGCGACAAAATCACAAGTGCTCATGCAAATCCATGAATGAGACATATGTGATTGCTCAGCTACATCACTCGAGAGACAGCTGAAGACTTTGATAAAATCATTTTATAAACTAAACTGAAGAAAATAAACCAGTTTTGTTCAGTTCTAGTCTTGAACACTATGCGTGCTCCGGTGAAGGAGACAAAACCACACATGCTCATGCAAATCCATGAATGAGACATATGTGGTTGCTCAGTTACTTCACTTAAGCAAGCTAAAGGTTTAGTGGAAAACTGAACTGTCGCTTAATATGGTGAACAATTTTTCAGTTTTGGATTAAATCGCTGAACCTTTAGTTTTCTTCAGTTAGTACTGAAGTTTCAGGTTTTGAATCAATGTTCAGCATACCTAGTTCAACAATCAATCTTTTGAAAGTTAGCTCATCTAGAGGCTTAATAAAGATATAAGCAAGTTGATATTGAGTGGGAATGAAAGAAATTCAATGACCCGTTTGAGAGTATGATTCTTGATCTGACATCAATGAGTTTTTTCTAGTGCAACAATTGGATTGTTATGGATAACTTTTCATATATGATATCATAGTCAGTGAGTTAACTCTTTATCCATAGAATGATGGCATAGCATCCAGCAGCAACTATATCTTCAGCTTCAGTTGAGAACATAGCTACATATTGCTGCTTATTTGCACTTTAGCAAACAAGCTTACCTTCAAGCAACTGACAAGCATTTGAAGTGCTTTTACTGTCCATGTTGCATCCAGCACAGTCAAAGTCTCATTATCCTTTTAGGTCAAGGCCTAAATGTTTTGGATACTGAAGACCAATACTAGGAGTATCATTTAGGTACCTGAAATTCTTAACAGAAATAAGGTGGGATTCCTTATGTTTGCTTGATGTCTTGCATAGAGCAGTTGAGAATTGAATGTTAGGCCTGCTTGTAGTTAGGTTCATTAGTGGTCCAATCATACCTCTATATTGAGACTCATTTACATATTTGTTTTTGAGATCATGTCCTAACATGTTAGGGGGCATAATTGTTGTATTCACTGATGAACTAATTTTGTCATACATTTACGGCAGATCATTAACATCTTTTTCTTTGTTGATTGAAATACCTCTTTTAGATTGTTTAATCTAAAATTTGAGGAAGTAGGTAAGGACACCTATCATGCTTATTTCATATCTTTAAGTCATCAGTTTCTCAAATTATTTGCAAACTTTTGTACTGGTGGACTCAAGGATAATTTTATCAATACGAATTTGTACCAAAATCACATTTGTTTGAGTTTTGTAGATAAACAGTGTTGTCTATCATACCTCTTACAAAGATGTGTTCAGTAAGATAGGTTGAGAGAGTTTCATACCATGCTTTTGAAACCTGTTTAAGTCCATAAAGGGCTTTATCCAATTTTGCAGACATAATTCACTCTATCTCAAAACCTGAAGGTTGTTTGACATATACTTCTTCCTTTTAGTTTATTATTGAGGAATGTGCTATTTCCATTCATTTGATAAACTATGAAGTTTATGTATATGGCAAGGGCAAGAAAGATCCTAATTACTTCAAGTCTTGCATCTGGAGCAGTATTTTATCATGATTTATGCCCTCATGCAATTGATGATTAAATCAAGCATTATTGCCCAATGATAACAACGCCAAGTTCCTTTTTTATTGAAAGGAATTTGAATTGGATCATTTGCTAAAGTATCTTCTATTTGGAGAGGATAAGAGTTTAGAGATCTAAACATCTTTAGTTTTGTGAGGTTATCAATGAATTGGTTTCCATTGGTGTTTTTTTTGTTCAAACTTATCCCATTTGATGATTTTATCAGTATGAAAACGGATGATCAAGTTTTGATCATTTTGACCATATTGTTCAGGTGAGATTTCTGCTTTAATAACAGTGGATTTTTTTCATAAAGTTTTATAAAGAATTCTCAGTTGTTAAAAGCATTTCAGTGTTTAAGCTGTGGAACATTTACTCTCCCTACCTTTTTTTAAAAGCTATACCATAACCTTTAGACCAGTATGTAAAGTTATTTACATACATTCCTTTAGGTCCTGGTACATCCCATATTTGTGCAGGTAAACTTTGATATATCCTTTGAACGATAATTGTTCAAACGTGATTAAGATTCCTTTATGTTACACTACACAAAATAGGATCAAGATGGTTAGTTTTGTTTAGAAACCCACTTTTTAGTGGGAGTCTTTGATCTTAGAGCACTCGATGATTCAGTCTTATTTGCTTTAAAGGACTCAACTTTCTTAACTTGAAGAGCCTCTCTTTTCCTAAAACACTCAATGTCATTATGATCAGATGTGGTATGAACATTGCTACCACATGTTTTATAGTTCTTTGTAATGTGTTGAGGGTTTCTAGGTTTGATTCCTCTTCTTAGAGAAATAATCCTTTTATGACCATGAGTATCATGATCATAGCTTCCACATATTTCACATATGGGATAGTAATACACATGCTGCTTGGGATGATCATTATATCCACAATTGTATCAGAGGGAAAAGCATTACTGCCTAGAAAAAAAAGAAGGTCTGGATCTTGAGGAAGATTCACTTTGACCAGTATGATACTAATTTATATCCATGGAAGACATAAAATCGGCATGATCACATGTTCTGTGATTGGTTCTTTTGCACTTTTTGCAAAACAAGACTTCATAACAATTCTTAGAGAGATGATTGTTTTGTCCACACAGTTCATAATTCATTTTGAATTGAGTTTTGTATTTGTTTTGAAGTGCATTAAGGAGGAACCTGATGAGAGTTTTTGTTTCGAAAGTAAGATGATGTATTCTTGCTAAATTGTAATTTTAGTTCATTAAGTTCTTTCATTACAATAGCCAAGGGAGGATCATCTTCTATTTTTATATTCTTTAACTTACCAGCTGAAGCTGAGTTAGTTTTAGAAGCTGAAGAACTTTTGTTGCCTCTAGGAGGAGCTGAGGAAGGTTTATTTATTGTGATACCTTTTAATGTTTCAGCTTTGAATGTAGATTTTGACTTCAAAATAAATTTGATATTATTTGGTCCAGAAACAGGATCAGCACCAGTCAGCTTCTCTAGTGGAGAAAGTGGGGTGCTATAGACTAAAGATTCATCTGCTAAATCATAACCAGTCGTTGAAGAGTCAAAGTCAAAAACTGAGTGGTCAGTTGTGTTTCTTTGTGACTCATTTGAGGTTACCTTACCAGTATCATGATTTGACAGAGTAAAATCTTCAGCTCTAGATAACTTAGGTTTATTTCTAGTAATAGACACCTCTGAGTTATCTACTAAAGACTTTACAAAAACTGGGTCTTTTGGCCCAGAACTGGAGGTATCTTCAGTGAGTTGGTCAATTCCTAGGATTTTTTCTTTTGAGTGGGAATTTGTTCACTGATACACTGATTAACTTTATTAGAACTGTTTAGCCATGCTTCTCTAATAGAAGTTAGCTCTTTCAGTTCATTTCTTAAGTTTTGATTCCCTTTGAGAATCTCAGTGTTTACATGTTGCATAGTAAGAAGATCAAGCTTTGCTTGTTTTAATACCAAAAGTTGTTCTTTGCATGTATTTAGTTTTTGAACAAGATTTCTATGTTTTGACAAGATATTATTTCTTTGTTCTTCAACATAGTTTAGATCAATACACAGATAACCTAGAAAGGATTTTCTATCATCATTATCTTCCATTTCAAGAAGAGTGTGTACATTTTTTATGGAGATTTTAGTCCATTTACCATTTCTAGCACTTTCTATGCCAACGTAAATTCTTTCTTAATCAGCAAGTGCCATGAGAGCTTTAACTTCAGTCACTTCATTTTTATCAGATGACACTTCTTCTTCATCCCAATCATATGATTCAGCAATGAGACCTTTGTTTTTGCCTGAAGATGAACTAGGAGCTGAAGTACTAGAGATAAGGAGGGCTAGTCTTAGCTTGACTTTGTTGTATTTTTGGCTTTAAAGACTTTGTGTGGCCTCGGCTAAGTTTATGCTAGATGATTGGAGAGGTTTGTTGAAAAAGCGACTAATAAGAAGGAACCGATGTCTTTTGACCCACAGTCTCTTGTAAAAGGAGACCCCCACCCCCCCCCCCAAAAAACCCTTTCTTGCCACATTTGTGGCATTCAGTTTGGTCAGTTGCTTTTGAGCTGCTAAACCTTTGAGTGCCCTTTGGATTATGTGCAAGGACACAATGAGTCTTTCACCAGTGGCATTTACATAAATGCCAAAGGGTCACACTAAACAGAACAACTCACGAACTCCTAAGTGGTTAGTTTGACTCTTTGTCAAACTTCTATTGCTTGAGGATAAGCTATAATCCTTCTAGAGTTATCCTTGGTTCCCTATAAATACCAAGGCAATTATAAGGATTCTCCTAACTCATAAATAAACCCTAAATCTCTCCCTTCTCTCCCCTTTCATTTGACCAGTCGACCAAGAAGGGTATAACCCTTGTGTCGACTTGTCTAGTTGACCCTACGTCGACTTCTGATCGCCTAACTTGCATTGGTTAGAAGCCCTAGTTCTACCTATGTTGTACTGGTGGATACCTGATGCAACATGAGCTTTGGGTTTTCTCTTAAAAACCCTAAAGTGGTCGAACAAAAAAAGGTGAACCCGCAAATCAAGAATGATCAAAAAGCTTGTGCAATTGTAGAAAACAAGTAAGTCTCTTATGAACACCCATTATGTAGGAATTCCAAATACTATATCAATTCACACATAGAAGAAGAGAAGAGAGAAAAATAAGATTGATGGAGGTGTTTGGATAATACATCTTTATTCCATAAGAGATGAAGAGAGTTTCTCTTACATACTTACTAGCACACACTCACACACCTTTTCATGAGGTGGGAGAGTCCTTTTATAGCATAAGGCTCTCCTTATACCTCACCACATATGGCGATGTGGGATAGTTTCACTAACTATCTTACGTACTCATGTAACTTTGCATATTTCACTAACTATCACACGCTTACTATATTTCTATCTATTACAAGACTCGTAAGATTGATAATGATTTTACTTCACTAAAACCGAATTCCTAACAATCTCCCTCTAAGGGGCGATTTTTGAGATCTCTCTTAGATTACATAAATAATGATCAACATGTTGGTCCCTTAGAATCTGATATAAGGATTATTAAGTTAAACTAATCAAATTCTATGACAACAAAATGAGTTTTAAACAAATATATATGAACAATATAAAGAACAAGTTTAAAATACACAGAAGTACTTTTCAACGTATAGAATTTTATTAGAATCAAATAAAGAATCTATGACACACCTTGCTTGCGGAATAGCAAGGTGGTTGAATGACAATTGGGGTGTTATCTCCTTCGAACTTATTATTTAATCAAAGTTATGAGAAATAAGAAAACAAACTACTCATGACTAAACTGAAGCTTCAGCT
The DNA here is from genome assembly GCA_026074375.1 of Tanacetum coccineum. NCBI lineage: Eukaryota > Viridiplantae > Streptophyta > Magnoliopsida > Asterales > Asteraceae > Tanacetum > Tanacetum coccineum. Next base: position 7,800 of record BQNB010148682.1, on the reverse strand, counting down.
TCAGTAGTACGATTCAGTTTGTTTGAGAGATAAATGAACTCTTCAATGTGTTTCACATTAATTGGAAGAGATAACATTTACTCTAGGAATCCCTTTCCTTTTATAGGCAAATGGATTAGGGTTTACAAGTTAAAATTACACTATGTGGCAAGCATTAAATGGGTGGTTGAACCTACCATTTAATGTACGTTTGCTTTCTAGTACTAGGTGCAGACTTTTAAGGCCTTTAAGGAAAGTTGTTTTTACTTCCAAGCAACTTTAAAAGTAACATATCACCAAGGATAGTTACTTTATTCCTTTTGACATAAAGCAATCTTTTTCCGCCCTTGTAAACCTTCTAGAAGAGAAACAACACGTTCAACTTCTGTAAGAGATAGTACAACGTTCAGCTTGAATTGTCAACCAAGTGAAACTGAAGCTCATTTCCAAGAGTCCTTCTTCATTTTTGTTCGTGCTACATACACAGAAGTAAAGGATACTTCCCAATCTTACTAAGGACACTTGAAAGCTGACGCTGAAGAAACTTAGCGACTCATACTGAAAAGACTTCAGGTCTTGAAAAACACTTAAGGGGGTTTTTTTTATTTTTTTTAAATGTTTAAATCTACTGAAAGACTGAAGGGCTCAGGAACTGAACCCAACAATCTCCCCCCTATTTGAATATACAAATAGCCTAAGTTAAAATCAGTTATAAGTGAGCAAAATAACTTCTTCTTACACAACTGATATAAATTGAACAACATGAACTGATAACCTTTCATTCTAACTTTCATTATAATACAATACAAAAGATAAAGTTATTACAAAAGCTTACATTCTACTGCCTCACTAAGCTTAATGACTCTCATCTGCTTGAGTAGGTTCATAGTTTTCTTTATCAATTTCAGCAAGCAGAAGAGAATTGAAGGTCCTGGCATGATCATCGAGCCCTGGACCTTGGTGAAGTCTAAAGAAAATTTATTGCACAGTATATAACATGGTGTTTGAGAAATCTCTAAAGTCTTCAATGGTAACAAAATCCTGTTTGTGATATGAGTTAAACAAAATCATACCTAGGACAGGTTCATTAAAAACACCAGACTAGCTGATGATCTTAAATTGAACTGATACTTGGGGCTTTTTTATTAGCTCTGAAAAAGTCAGAATGTCATCAACATGCTTCTTTTCATTGTTTGCCCAGATCATAGTAGTCTCCAAAAGATCCTGTTCACGTAGAGGTCTATCCAAGTCGATTCCCAGTTCAGCTTTAGTTGTACGAAGATAGTCCATTCTTTCCTGTATTTGCTTATAGATTGAAGTCCACCCTTTACCTTTTTTGTTAGGGCAAAATGTAACAACTTCTCTCCATTTACCTAGATGTAAATCATATAGCTTTGAACTCAGGAATGATTTCACTTGTAACTCCTCGTCTATATACTTTCAAGGTAATTGGACCCTTTTTGGTCAAGATATCATAATTGGTGATTCTTGATTTTGCTCTTCTATTCAGCATTTAATCACAGTATTTGTCATACTGTAATTTGTCATTATAGTACTTGTTCACCACTTCAGGACCAAAAAGAACCAATCAGACACTCTTATTCCTTATATTCACCTTCACGTCAGGTAGCTTCAGCCCCCCCTTTGGCCTCTTCGCTATTTGTCTTTTTGTACTGATTTGTTTCTATTTTAAATGGACCTGTTTCTTTATCTGCAGTAACAAAGTCAGAACCATTTTTTAATATCCTTATTCTTGGAAGATTAACATGTAACTAGGCACATTGTGTCTCATCACAAAATTACTTTGTACTAATCAGTTTCTTCAGTAATCCTTTGAAATCAGGCCTTTTTGACCTTGTCTAACTTTGTTTGCACCCCCCAGTTGAGAAGAGCATTTCAGTGGATGTGAGAGAACAGAGATTGCTTGGAGTAGTGGTTATGATGATTAGTGGAATAGGTTGTGGTGTTGTTTCAGGTTTGTATGTGTTCAGGCTTTTTCCTTTAGCATTATTTTACAGCTCTTCTATAAAAAGCTAGGAGATATTGCTTGTTTGTTTCTTCTCCCCCTCATCCAGGCATAGTGTCAGCTTGGCCTGCTAAAGGAACACCTTGATCTCCAGCTTTTGATGAGGCAGAATCAAAAACCTTATGAACTTGTTCAAGATTATGTGACATTTAACAAGAGCACCGAGAAGAGCACTACTTATTTTAGCTTAGGCTTGAACTGATGCAACTGTACTGGTAGTAAAAATTCCGCAGGAAGTTCCCACTGAAGAGTCCTTCAGTTTAACAACTTTGTGATGTAAGACCCTGTGGACAGTCTTGTAAAATCTCCAGTTTGGAGGGAATGTCCTTTCAATTCCTCCCGGTAGCTCAAGCTCAGTTCATGAACTTGTTGCTATTAAAAACCTTTTACTATCCTCAGTCAGTTCATAAACTTGGAGGGAAGATCCTTCAGCTTAGTTGGTAGTGAGCTGCTAAAGTCATGAGCAGATAAAATCTTTGAAAATTCAGCAGTAAGAGACTTTACCAGAAGCTCATTAAGATGTCCTACATTGGGAAAGAGGGTTGAGCTTTCAGTCTAGTGATTTCAGCTTCGCTTTTTTCTTCTCAGTTTTCGAGTGTATAGCTTTTGGAGACGAAGAAAAAAACATGATATTATAAAGTTCTTGAAGTTGAATTGACCATGGAGAGGAGGTGTGAAGCTGAAATGTCTTTTAAAGTTTCTTCATTTGTTAAAAAATGAATTTCTTTATTCTTGTCTTCCTCCTCATCCTCTTCATTATCATCAACCACAATGATAGGATCATCTTCTAGAGAGTCCAGGTCCTTGAAATCAACTTTGACATTAGGCACCAGCTTTGCCATATCTTCAAGCTTAATTGCCCCAAACTTGATTTCTTCACTTCTCTTTGCAGCATTTCTTGTTCCTTGTTTCAGAAGTATGAGACAGTGCCAACTCCACCACTAACAATTTGTTTTGTCTGTAAGAACATGGGGTCATACCTGCATATAAGTGATCATATGAAATGTATTATGGTTTCCTTTCATTCATTCCCTTTGTTGAGGTATAAAATCACTAGAACAAAAATTCCAGATCAACAACAGCTGTGGAAACTACTGAAGCAAAGCACATTCTGATGCATGACATCATAGTGGTTATAATGAGAGAATGCTGAATAAGTAGGCTTATTTAAATGAAATGCTGACATACCACTACTGAGCTGAGGGTTGGCTCTTACTTCACTGGTGATCCCTAAAGGGGTTGGGCCATGATGTGTTATAAAAGCTTTAAATTTATAGTTCTAGTTTTATCCGATTTCCAACTAACACACGGGTAAAAGATTATAAATAAAAAAATAAAAAAAAAAAAAAAAAAAATAAAAAATAAAAATAAAAAGAATAACAAATAAAAAAGAAAAAAAAAAAAACCCCGTTTATAGTAATAGGTTAAGTTATACCAGGTCGTATCCATCGAGATTGATTATTCTTAAAAAGGTCTATTGTAAATACAAAAAGGATTACTTATAGACTGTCATGATCTAAAGATAATTAATAACATAACTTCAAGATTATAAAAGCAATGTTTATTCAGGAAACAAAAGTAATGGTGGATAACTTAGGATGATGATAAATTCATGAAATTAAGTATAATCAAAGGAATGAATGGGTAGCTTATTCAGTAGATTGTCTTTTTAACATAATAAAGAATCCTTTCGGCCATTAAATTTAATTATGAAATAACCTTAAGATTGGTTTCAACACGTTGGAAATAACAAATATAGAACTTTCTTAACCAAGTTCGTTAGACAGAGGTTTAAGCTATTATACATTTATATATTAGTGAAGATGAACATATTTATTAGCTAATTCTCACAAAGCTAATACCGAGTTGTCATAGACAAACAACTAGAAATCAAACACCAAGTCAGAGCCTTTCGACCTATTTTCCTTACTTAGTGAGTGATCAAATGATGATCAATAATCCAAATATCTAAATATCAAGTTCATATTTATCATTAACCAAAGATCATTAGTCATCCTGAATTAATCCATATTACAACATATAAAATCCCAAATAAACATAAATAAATTACTCCATATTCATAGCAATAAAACACATAACAAGCATGTTAGATTCAGAAAACATAATATTCAAGGAGAGAAACATGTTTATACTGATTCCAATAGCAAATTATATTGATTTTCAAGAGTTTCTTTCTGATTGTAGTAAAATAATATATAAGTATAGAAAATTACCAAACTACCCTTGAGGACATAAGTAGTAAGGAAAATTCTCACAAATATATAATACTACGTATATTAACCGGTAAGTGATTACCGGGTCGTTTTCCCAAAGATTTATGAAATTGAGACCAACGTTTTGTTGTGCGAAAATGATTTTGAATTGGTTCGAAGAAGATTTGTTTTTTAAAATCCTAAAAGTGAGCAAATTAAAGGACAATTAAACTAAACTTTAATAACTGTAAATTAAACTTTAACTAAAAACACAAAACGGGAACCTTAAATGGTGATTAAAAACCCTAAATTTCCAAAATTAAACCTAACATTAATTTTTCACTTCTAATATACTCTAATTGACTAAAAAGTATGTTTAAAGAAAATTAGAATGATAACGGAGTTGAATTGAGCGAAAAAAATACGAAAAACGTGAACGGAAACGAATCCCGTTCTTTAAAAATTGAAATTTTGTAATTTTAACCCTACGAAAGCAAAACTAATTTTCCTAGAAACTTTATGATAAAAGAAAATTTTCTAAAAAAGAATTATATTTTTTTGATTATTTTTCTATTTTTTATGATTTTTTAAAGTTTTTAATAAAAATAAATATTTAAAAATACTAAACTAATTATAAAAATCCTGGAAAAATTATAGAAAATAGCTTGAACTAAGAGGGACCTAGGAAAAATAAGCTTGGTTACACAGCTTATCGAATAAGCTGTGTATTAAGCTAAAACAACTTATTGAACTAAAGAGATAAAATGTATATAAAAGAAAGATAATGCAAAGGTATAACGGATGAGCTATTGTAGCATATTGGTTAAGTGCGTGTGTGTTTAAGGGAGAGGTCGTGGGTTCGAGTCCCAGGCTTTTCCTTTTTGCAATTTTTTTTATTTTTGAAAACTCAAAGAAACAAAGTTGTAGACAAGCTAAAAACTAACATTTTTTTTATAAAAACACTTATATCTGAAAACCTAAAATAAGCTGGAAAATAGCTTATTGATTTGACAGAATACTTAACTCTATTTTTTTGGTTTTTTTTTTCAAAAAAAATAAGAACTCTAAAAGTTGAAATAAGCTAAACTAATGAACAATAAGCTATTTCTAACCTAGTCCTACCTTGATAAGCTAGTATGACAGAATTAAGCACAAATTAGACAAGCCATAAGCTGGAATTTCCAAATGAGCTCTTATGGAAACTTTGAAACCAAACAGGCCAAACACCAAACTTGAGCTTATTTTTAAGTAAGCTAATGGAAGATTGAAGAAATGAAACTTTTATCTACTGAAAGCTAATACTATAAGCTACTTAAAAATGCATTCAAAAAGTATTTTGAAAATCAGTTGCTCAATCAAAAAGCTATATGAAAAGGCTAATGCAGATAGAGTAAAATATTTTTGGTTTTTTAGAATTTATTGAAAAGACAAAGGACTAAATATAAGCTTAAAAACAGATAAGAAAATAAGCTAATTAAGCTAACATAAGCCCTATGCTATCTAGAATGGCCTATAATCTACTTGTGCTCAAAGTTTGGTAAGCTAAAAACTACTTTTACCTATTGATTTTTAAGCTTGAAATTGGCTTTTTCCTGTTTTCCCTATCTGATGCAGTGTGCATATCTATGAACCAAAACCAATTTAAACAAATGTAGGCTTAAGACCTGGATTCTTCACTTAATAAAACACCAACACAACAACAAGGGATGCAATGAAAACAACTAGAAACCAATTAAACTAAAAATGATTATAAGATTTACTTAAATTCTAACAGATTGAATAAGCTACTAACTAACTAGACTAAAACAGATTTAAACTTAATAAAGCCCTTAAATCCTACTCTTATAAACTCAAATATGGATTTGAATTCAATCCAAAGAACCAAGTGATCCTCAACAGCATTAACCAAAGTTAATGTTGTTTGAACCAAACACCCCTTTAAACAAATTCAAATCCATTTAAGCTTATGAAAAACAGATTTAATGATTAAAACTCAGATACCAGATGTTAAACAGCTTATAACAACCTTAATAAACATTAATCAATAAGCAAATAAGCCAGAAACAATAAGCCACTAGTTATGCTAACTATTTTTGAGTTTTTATGATTTTTAAGACAAAAGTAAGAAAACTAAGATTTATGCTATAAAACTTAAAAACAGATACTCAATCATACTTAATAAGCATAATAAGACATAATTAAACATAATTAAGCTAGATTATAAGCAAAATAAGCAAATTATAAGCTAGAAAATTAAGACAGAAATAGAAATAAGGAACTTACCAAAACCTTAGCTAAACAAAGGCTTATTAATGCTCAAAGAGCTGTTCTACAAGCTCCAGCTTATCCAAGGATAAGCTGGTAGGGTCCCATAAGCTCTTCCAGGTTAAGCTTATCATCCAAAAGGCTCAATTCCATTCTAGCAAAGGTATTAAACTAATTTTAAAGTTTTAAGTAGATTAGATGCTTGATTTGAGCTCAATCTTAGCTTAAAGACTAAAAGAGCTTATGATGAGCTTATTTAGAGCTTATGTAACAGTGACAAGAGCTTTGAGAAATATAATAAGCTAAAACAGATTTCATAAAGTAAACTAATATTTCATTGATTTAAAAACATATTACATAACTTGGAATTGAAAATACAAAAGCTTAATGAGAAATTACATTTGAACTAAAAAATTACATATGCTACTTAAGAACTAAAAAAAATGCAGGAAAAGAAGATATGTGTGTGTGAGTGAAGAGCTCAATTTATAGCCTTTAGGAGATGCTTCTAGGTCTTCAGGTTGTTAGACGCTCCTCTAGATCTCGTCCCTTGGATCATTACTTGGCCTTCAATCTTTAATTTCATCCGTTAGATCATTGAGTGAGCACATGGATTGCCAACGTGGCATTCCGTGTGTCAGACCTCGTGTGCTTCTTTTGCACTCATTTTAGTGCAAATTCTTTGTCCTTGATGTGTTTCTTGTCAGACCCGCGTGTTATTCCTTGTGGGTTTTAGCCAATGAGAGCCTTGGATGACGTATAATTATGCCAGCTTGGATGTTGGTGCTTGAATTACTAAGTCACGTCCTCAATTTTGATTTCCCCTTTGATTTTGACTCGGAGTTAAATGAAGATGATGATGAATAGTAAAAATTGTCTTTCCTGAGTTTAAAAATTATAAAAGGGGTGCGTTTGATTTCTTCTTTGACCTAGGTTTTTAATTCGTTGACTTAGGCTTATATATGGGCCTGGGTACATTGGTTTCAGGCTTGGGTTTTATAAGAAGGATAACAAGTGTTAACTCTTTATAAATTAAAGAGTTAACACCGTTAGGGCTTAGGGACCATTTTTGCAATTTGGTTTAACATTAATAGAAATTTTTGGTAATTTGAGGGTTTTTGTCTTCTTGTAGTTGACCAATGTTGACCAATGGTAGACTTTGTTAACCTTGAACCATCTTGCTATCAAATCCCCAGGTCTTGTGTGCTCTTTTCCGTCTTGTGTCCGTCTTTGTTCGACTTTGACCGTTTTCTTATGATTTTTGCAATATCCGTACCTACACAATCACAAAGACAAAACAAGCAATATACAAGCATT
>BQNB010148681.1:0-16267 GCA_026074375.1 Tanacetum coccineum | reverse complement strand
CGGCCAAACCCTTAATCATTTTTTTAATTATTAATTACTTAATTATTTGTATTACCTTAAGTTTTTATAAAAACCTAAGCTTATTTGAGTAAACCTTTTTGCGTAAACGCAATTTACTAGGCTTTTAAAATAAATAACTTTTCATTTTTATTAAACCTAACTTTCCAAAAATAGAAATTTCATTTCTTTCTTATTCTAACCACTAAAGCCTATTCATACCTAATTTTACTAACACATAAATACGTATACGTAATAATACTTACACAATTAACGCAAAAATGCCAAAACCACAAAAGTCATTTCCTTGCCACCAAAAGTAAACGAAAGGAACTTAACCAAATCCATCACCAATCCAATCTCAATAAGATAATCACGCCCAATGGATTGATTATCAACTCTTACACAATCCACATAACACATATAAACACATAAACCATACATTACAACAGATTCATAAGTCAACACTAACGGTTTGACTAACCTGTTCAAGTCATGGTTGTCACATATGTACTTTTAATATTACATACTCTTTAACTAGATTTCTAGCACATGTCTTAAAGACTGAGATACTTATGTGATTATATTAATTACAGGTTTAAAGGGATAAGCTGTTGGTGAATGGTGTTGTTCAAAATGAAGAATGCAGCTTAGAGCCATTAGCTTACAAAAAGAAACCTATGGTAATTTCTTTAGGTCCTATGAGTTCTTCATTATGTTATTAGTACCAAGATCGAATCTTTATGATCATTTGCATAATACTCACAAATTTCGAATGGGCAAAAACTGAATAACTAGAATATAATCGATCATTATCCAGTATTGGCCAATACTCCTTAAACCTCAATTTTAGGGGTGATGAAAATTCTTAGATTTTTTATGGGGTGTTGGGGATGATTTAGAACAACAGTTTTAAAGGAAGAACCTCATATGTATTCATTTATACGTTTTGAACATTTTTTTCCTAGTTACCATGTTGGCCGATGTCCTTCTAAATAAACTTTTTCATTTACCCTTTTGACCCACATAAAATATTACTTTAACTATCCCTTTATAAGTTACCAGGTAAAATTTGTTATCCTTAACCTGAATACTACGAAACTTTATCTTGAACCAATTATAGGCTTATGACTTACAGATTGACCACGTCGGAAATTAGGTATAGTTTTGGGGATGTATTTTAAAAAGAATTGTAGCGAAGGCTGGAGATGGTGTTGAGGTTATGTACTTTTAATATTACATACTTTGTAATTCTAAAACTTCCTTATTATTATCTATATCTAAGAATAATGTGTTGTTTTGCATGAATCTATGAATCTGGATAATAGTAGTGTAGTATAGGATTAACATCATGGTTTGGTTTGGCTTTAATATTAGTATTAGATCATTGTATCTTAAATTAATGTCCTTTGTGATTATTGTTTATGATTCCATGGGGTACTTGGTACTTATACTTTTGAAAAGTGTTTGCCTGTTATAAAAAATAAAACAACTATTAGTTTTCTATTATCTATTTTTGATGGTTGTCATTTTTGTAGTCCATCTTATTGAGTCCCAATTTCTGTTATATATGATTGTCACTATTGTTGCAGTGTGAACATGACATATCTGATTGAATCTTTTGGTAAAGTACTACTAGGAGGTATATCATTTGTTAAGGAAATGTTTTTATGTGACACATAAATTTGTCAGAGAATTTATAGACTCAAATTAATTTGTTTATTTAGAGAAAGTATATTAATGGCTTTTTTCATGCAGCTTGCGGCAGTAGCCCCATGTAGGGGTGCAAACGAGCCAAGCTTTTATCAAGCAACTCGAGCTCGAGTTCAAGCTCGACTCGATCGAGCCGAGATTTTATCGAGCTCAAGCCCAATAAACTAGCTCGAAACATATAATGAGCCGAGCTCGAGCTTTTGATAGCTCAGCTCGAACGCTCATCGCGCTTTTCGAGCCTTAGTATAAATATATTATCATGTTATTTTTATATAAGTAAATAAGGGCTGATTTGAATATAAACCTAATAATTGTAAAGAAAAACTCCATAAAGGATTAAATATTACTATATTCTAGAAGTACCTTTCAAACCCTAATTTAAATCCTACAGTTCTATGATTCTATCTTTCATAAGTGGTTTGTCCTTATTTTGTGTTATAATAAAATGGTATAGTCATTTTATGTAAAAGTCATTTGTGTTAGTTTTTGTCGTATGTTAAAGTAATGTTATGTAAATGTCATTTGTGATAACTTTTGTGGTGACGTGTAAGCCTTAATGATGTATTTGTTTCATATATATAGTTTTGAGCTTTTCAAGCTAAGCTCGAGCTTTGCTCGAATCCTTATCGAGCTGAGCTCAAGCCTTAATGGTTAAAGCTTGACGAGCAATCAAGTCGAGTTCAAGCCAACCTTTGGGTTTTCGAGCAGAGCTCGAGCCTTGTTTGTAACATCCGAGAATTTTCGAATTTAGAATGACGATTTCAATCTTTGACTTTTAGGGTCTGGCTTGACTTATAAGAATGATCATCTAAATTACGTTTTCACGACTCGGACTCCTCTAAGCAATTTGGATTTGGAATGACATTGCCTGACAACTTTTATAGTTTTGCCCCGAGACTGGAAAGCTGGAATGAGCGAAAAGGCTTAAACAGTCACCGCTCAAAACATTATTCGAACATATATACAAACCGCTGACATCCCTAAAAAAACAATTAAATTTTGTTTTGAGTTATCGGTATTTATTTAATAATAAAATAATTAAATAAATTATTCATCATTTTCTAATTAAAAAAGCATTTTTGAAAAGCGGTCTATTAGATTGAAATCCATTTTTATTTCGGACGGAGCGAAACCGGTTCATAAAATGAATAACGGATATTTTATTAAATGTTATAAATTTTTATGAAGAATATTATCAGGAATACTTCCTTTTTTATCGAAAACATAAATGATTTGAAAAACAATGGCGCAAGTGTTTCGTGCGTTGATATCTGTTAAGCGTCTTTCAATCGAGTCCCGAAAACCGTTGTTTTTATAAAAACTATACCAAAAATGTTACACTTTAGGTCCCTCAACTATTAAACTATTACACTTAGTTTTTATATATATATATATATATTTTCATATCTTTTCTTTTCATTTTATCTCTTTTACATACACACATTAAATATATATCTCTCTCTCCCTTTCTTCCCCAATTTATCCGGCCACCACCTCCCACCGCCGGCCACCATCACGCCGCCGCCGGAAAAGTTTTCCGGCGGGTATTCCGGCCAAGACCAAATATACTCCTCATAGCCCGATCTATCCGATCCCCCATATCACTCTCCTTCACGCGCCACTTCACCGCTGCCACGTCACCACCGACGCCACCATAACACCATCTACATCATCATCATAATACCAGCATACATCATTCACCACAGCCGCGCACGTGGTGTTTGTTGTTGAGTCGACGTTGGCTGTGGAAACCCACCATAAAACGGGGGCGGGTTTGGGTTGGATGCGAGTTAAGCCGGGGGGTGTGGGTGGGTTCGGGTTAAGGTTATATTTGCAAGGGGGTGTTCGTTGGGTTGGTTTCCGGACAGCCACCCAACAAGGGCGCGTTTGGTTTGCGTCGGGTTGTTATACAACGGAAAAGGGTCCGTTTGGTTTGTAACAGCCCCACCTAGGGGGTGTGTCGAGTTGGTCTCGCACCTCGGGGGTGCGTATGGTTCGGGGTGACAGCCACCGAAGAGGGCTTCGGGTTGGGTTTGCAAGAAAAAGGGGTGTTGTTGGGTTTATTGTATTTCCCAATTAAGGGGTTGCGTTTGGCTGTGACACAGCCGACAAGGTTAATTGTGTTTGGTGTTTAGTACAACGTGTAGGGTGCGTTTGTTGTAGGCAGCAGCCGCGATGGGTGCGAGTCGGGTTGTGGTTTTAGCAACAAAAAGTGTGTGGTTGGTTGGCTGCCCACAGCGGGGTGTGTGGTTTGGCTGGAGGGGACGCGGGTTGCTTGGGTTTGGCTTCGGGACAGCCGGGGCAAGGGTTGTCGGGTCGGTTAAGGGGTAATAACAACCACCTAGGTGCGCGTTTTTTGTTTGTGTTGGCGGGGGGGGGGATGTCGAAACAGCCAGGGGTTGGACGGGCTAGGCTGCGAGACAGCCGGGGACAAAGGGTTTGGTTTGGTTTGTTTTTAAATAAGCGCACAAGGTTCGTTTGGCTGTTCATCACAGCCGTAGGGTTTCAGGGTTTTTGCGTTTTGAGTGTGTTGACACCGAACAAAGGGTGCGTTTAGTTTATAAGTAGTTCAATTTATTTGTTTCATATTAAATTGATTATTATCGTGCTTAAAATCCGGTATAACTTGCGCGGTCTAGTAAAACATGAATAAATATTAAAACGAGATTTATATAAAGTTATAAGCGGTATTAGACATATTTGAGACGAGAATTGGACTAAAAATGGACTTTAGTGCCTTTATATAACGGATAATTTAAAACAGAAAATAGAATGTGGGATTCGGAATTCGAGACTTTGAAAAGTGGACTTTAGTTTACAAAATATAACAAATTATATTTTGACGGACGTTTTGATATAAAATGGGACTTTTAACTCTCAATAACGAAGAAACTGGAACGAAATCGAAATATACACTTTAATAGAAAATAAGTTATTTTTAATATATTAAATCTGACATATCTATTGATTAAACGATTCGAGCACTTTCGAGTCCGTTTTAGCCTTCCGGCGAAACACGAAAGTTGTTCGTAATGACATTTTACTTTGCCGCGAGGATTATCAGTTTTAAAACTTGAGATTTAAATGATCAAAAACTAAAGGTCGGTTAATATAATATTTCAGTTAATAGTTTTAAGATCATTATTCGGTTCTAAAAACGGAAGGTCTAAAAATAGTAACTTTCTGTAAATATTGAGATAAGTTAGGATTGGACGGAAAATAGTATATATACATGTAAAACTAAGTATTTATACTAAGGGGAAAGGTTTAAAGAACGCGCATAGTTAGATTTTCTAATCAAAGCAAGAATATATGTATGCTATACATATCAATTATGTATGATTTCGTTAGGGTAACGATGTACGCATCGTTGGTCTTATTTATTATGTGTTATAATCGAAAAAGACATAATTATTAGGTCGTAGTCGAGATCGTGCAGTTTCTGTTGTGATTGCAATTGGAATAATGGTCGTGGTCTTTAATAATGTGAGTTTAATAGCCTCGCTTTTCAATATTTTTGATTGTTTTATAACCCGCGTGGGGGATACTTGCTTGTCTAGACATAATCTTTATACTTACTTGTTATTCTTATACAAATGTGGATGTTTTAAAAGGGATTTTTTGTTAAGTTTTTAGACCCATGTTTTACTGGTATTTACATATTTCTTGGGGTGAGAACATGCTAGTTTGCAAATTGCATTTATATGATTGTTTACCAAATTGGTTTAATACTTATTTGCATAGCTCGCTATGAGGATAATTATTTGACTTCCTTTTTGTTGGTCACATATGCATACTTTACAGATTTGTAAATGAATTTCGGAGTTGCTTTAGGCTTGATTTGAACTGATAGCAATTACATTACTGCCCGGGTGTTGTTCTTGGGAGGGGACACCGGTAATAACAGGAGTACATATTTTTACATTAATGCCAGGGGGTATTCTTGGAGGGAACACTTGTGTAACGGGAGTAATCTATAACGCATTATTTGTATCACTGCCCAGATGTAGCGGTACATACAGAGTCGACGTCCAGCGTCATGAACTGTAAGATCACTTGGAGGCGTGAGCAAAAGCGAATGTTAATATAATAGATCTATTCGGGTGTTGGATCTGTTTCGGGTGGATAGCGATCCTACTTGGTAAAACGAAACTTAAGCGTTGATGTTCCACGCGAATGAATAATAAAGAGAATCTATTCGGGATTGACCACCCCGTTCGGTGACATTGCTATCACTGGGATACGAACGTATATAACATGTCGGATTATATCGTGGGACTATCGGGGCCTCCCCTAACAAATAAATAATGAACGTTTTGATGACAGAAAATGTGTTATGCATTCTTGTATAAATCTTTGGGATATGAGTGGTAACTTTGATGACTCTAAAATGTGTTATGCATTCTATTATAAGAAATCTTTGGGTAGATTTTGGTACTTATGGTGACATAAAATGTGTTGTGCATTCTTTATAAATCTTTGGGATTTTTACAGATAGTACTGAGTATGATACAGTGGAATTACCACTTCATATTAAAACTTAATCTATGAATCTCACCAACTTTAATGTTGACACTTTTAAGCATGTTTTTCTCAGGTGAATTAGATGCTTGGACTATTTGATGTGCATTGGAGTCTTTACATTCAAGCTTTTCATTATGATGCAAATTATGGGACAACTGTTATATTAAATTCAGATTTTGATTAAATCAAGAATGTAAATTTTCAAACGACACACGTAGAGGTCGTTCTCTTGTATCTATTGCTGTGTATTACGAAGTAACACCCCATTTGGTATTCCGCTGCGTTGTATATGATTTTTTGGGGTGTTACATTGTTGAGCTCGGGCTTGGCTCGGCTTGATTACACCCCTAGCCTCATGAATGATTTCGCGTAGCCCCATGGGTGAGTTGGTGAAGAGAATAAAGTTACAATCTTGTGACGGTACGGTATACATTGTTCACTTTAGCTTATTTTGATATGCTACCTTAAATTGGATGAAGTAGTGTAGCTGCTTAAGTAGTTTATGTTGAGTCCAAATGTGTGTACAACTGAAGTCCACACCAACAGATATAAATGTTAGAATCTCTTTACAACAACATAATTCTTTTTTCGTCGTTGTTTGGATCAACCTATTTTTAGGCCTTATGGACTTATTTGAATTTAAAAAAGATCACAGGCTTATTTTTATCCGGCTTATGAGCTTATGGCTTATTTAAGTCCATAAGGGCTTATGAGTTTTTTCAAATTCAAAAAAGCCTACATGCATACAAAATAAGCTACTCTAAACACCCCCTTAGTTCCTTATTTTAATGAAACTTTTCGGCTTATATAAGTTTATTAGGTTTGAGACTTTTTGGATTATTTAATTTTATCAGTTCTAATAAACTTATAAGTCAAAAAGTTTTAAAATAAGCAAGGCTGTAGATGCTTTCTGATTTTACCAAATTCATCTATCGGTATGTGGTACAAACTTCTCATGCCCTTTTTCCTCTTAGATATGGTGCAGAATGTAGTTGCTCAAGCGATATCAACACCACTTCAGCGGTTACCAACAGCAAATCAACAACATGTTGGTACAAGTCGCACCATCACAACCCGTTATGTGACAAATGAAACCATCATACCTATTTTCAAGATATTTGATCATTTTTGGAATATGCACCCTGAAAACCTTCAGCCAAATCCTATGAACCGCAGAGGTAAACATTTTTATCGATTTCTTTTCATTATCACATCCTCAATCGGCTGTTATCCAAGATTTTTAAATTTAAAGATTTAAATGCTTTTAAACTTAAAATATCTCATGTATTAGTATGTTGCACTAACTTTTGGCAGCCTTTATTTTCTCAGATATTGCGCGAAATACGGTTGGCCAACCGCTATTAACACCGTTTAGCCGCGTCTACGTATGGGAAGATGCCAAAGACCACGTTATAAAACATGTTGTTATTATGAACTTTCCAAACAGCGGTCAGAAAAACAGGCATCTGAATTACCCATCTGTAGGACATCCACATGTTGCTGACGAAGGTCATACCCCCTTTTCTAGAACTATAGTCATAGATACTGATAAGCCTATCAGTTCCAACAATCTTGGTAGAAAAAAAATATGGCGCTGGTACCAACGAGTCATGGCATTTATGCTGCCGCAGATACACAGACCCTGGCTATATTTTTGACAGTAGCCATCATTCGAGATCTGCGCATAATCAAGGTAACTACTTATCAGCTATTTTGTTTTAAAGTCAGCGTTTTATACCTGGAAAATAAATATACAACAATTTATTTTAGTTAAGCAATAGCTCATTCATGTCGACTAATATTTGGTTTGTTCATTCATTGAATATTGTTCAAGTTTAGCGCCTTTCATTAAATATTGCTTATTCGTTGAATATTGCAAATCTGAGCATAAGGTTAAGTCAATATGAACACTCCCAAACAGCCCCTCAAAACTTTGGCTGCTAAAAAAATAACCAGATAATCACTTTAAGGTCAGCGTCAACCAGCTAGGATTGGTAGGATCGACGAGTTAAGACTCTTAAGGTTTAGTCCGGCTGGCGGGTAAATAAAATAAGAGGGATAATAGAACAGAGCAAATATTGTCATAAGTTGAACTAAACTTATTCTAAGGGGTGTTAGGGATTGCTTATTTTTTCTGATTATGCTCTTAAACAAGCACTTCTAAACTGCCTTGGAAATAGTATATGCATCTGCTTATTTTCCCACAGTCAACAAGCTTCCTCTTCCTAACAATAAAAGTGTATGTCCAAAGAGTTTAAAACATTTCATTAGTTTAAGGGGATGCAAATATAAGTATTTGATATAAAGTTACAACGAAATGATGGAATCATATCTTGAATACAAGACCATTTGCTTACAGCTAGATACAACATTTTGGTTTATATGTATAGTTTAAAAAAGAGGATGATGATGTGATATTATATTTTGTATGAGGCTATCAAAACTAACCAAGATTTCATTATAATAATTTTTTTTCTTATCAAACTTAAAGTTAGCTTCCAGAAATACACTTTTTGAATTGGCTATGACTTAAGAGTAATGATTAGTTTTGAAGAAAGTAAGCTTTTTAAAGACTCTTAAATCATTGTGTTAAAAGACTAAGCATTTTTTGGCTTTTTTTTGTGTCAAAGTAGATGTACCTTTTGCACATCAAGGATGGTTCGTGCTTTGTTGAATTTATAGTTTCGTAAATTAAAGAACGTTAACGAATTATTTAAATATGAGTGTCGAATGTCGATTGATCAAATATGAAGTTTTAAAAATGTAAAGTGTTAATAGAACTATATTACTTCTTTTTAAAACTAAATTAGGTATACACATTATAATTCCGTAACTAACACTGAAAACGGTAAAACTATTTGCTGTTATTATTTTAGTTCATGTTTCTTTCGATTATTATCTACCTAATGATGTGACTGACCACGTGATTAAAGAGGCTATGCCTCTGTTGTTTAACTAATTGAGGTCATAACCTCAAGAAACTTCGAACAATGTCTTAACTAAATAAAGTTTTTGAGTTTAGTTGGTAGGATTGAAACATGTAACATTTCCAAATTTTCATGAACACTTAGGGGTGACTGTAGAATAATAGTAATCTTTGATTTATGCAAGAACTAGAGAGAGTGGGTTGGATGAACTTAGAGATAGAAAGTAAATGGAAATGGAATGTATATTATGTGTGTAAGAAAATAAACAACCAACCACCTCTCCAGGGTATGGAGAGGTATATAAATAACCTAAAGTGGGTGGCTAGAATGGGCTTACATGGGCTTTCCATGGGCTTTTCCTAACTTAGCCTATTAATGTTCCAAAAATAGCTAAACAAGCTATCTACCGATATCCATGGAAGTGAATATCACTTTTTATGTTCCTAATAATCTCCCCCTAAGGGAGGTCACTCCATTTTACAAAAACTTAAACCTAGCATACTATGCTGAGTCTTCATTCTTGTGCTCTCAGACTTGAATTTACTTTATTACTTCATCTTGTGAATATGTTGTAGTGATCTTGACTTTTAGGCTGGAGCACATTCCTTTGACTTTAACTTGTATGTGAGTATGTGTTCTTGAGTACTATGAGATCATCAACCAAGCATAATCTCTTTTCGCCATCTTGTAATCTTTGCTATCTTGTGAAACTTGTGACTTTGGGACCGACATGCTCATACCTTTCTTGATTTGATAACTTGAAAGCTATAATGATGCATCTTTCTCAAAGTTCTTTAACTTTAACACTTCGTCGCTTCGAGAAAGACGTACGGTATCAGAGTAGCAAAAGTCTTGAAACTTGTACTTGATCTTTCACGATGTCTTTACATTTGTCGGTCGGGTATGAGCATGTGGCTATGAATCTTGTGACTCAGGTGTATCCATGTACCTCCATTTCCATCTTTATTTGTTCCTGAAATAAAACAGTTAGCAATAAAGTAGGGGGACGAACATGGCTTTGTCATTTGCCCATGTTTGGTTGGAATAACCTTCTAATCTGTGAGGATCGACATGTAATTAGGTAGATTCAATTTAAGAAGAATCTCCTTGACAGGATTTCCAGCTAAAGTATAGAATCTTTCTAACACATTTGCATTAGATTCATCAAACTTAGCATGTTCTCATTACCAGAACGTCTCAAAGCAAACTGCACGATAAAAGTGAACCAGTGAGTTACTGTCTCACCGATTGAGATAGAAAAATCTATTTGAAAATCAATCAACGTGTCACTTGCTAAAGAAATTTTGTGACACATCGAGAGTGTTAATCATTTCAAAAATTCATCATCAATCGTTAATTCATAACCTGGAACAAGTTTGATTATTGTAGAATCGCACCATTGTTTCTTTCCAGTTGTCACAAGTTTGATTCGTATAGAATCGTACAAGTCACCTACCATGAGCTTGTTTGATGTTGGCTCAAGTAGGATTTTCATCTTCACTATGAATTATATCACTCGGATGTTCTGGCAAAATCAAAAGGATAATGCGTAGGAATCTTAATATATTTCTCGTTATTCACATTGTATGAGATAGCAAGCATAATTTTGAAAAGTGTCCTATGAGATTTATGGATGATATCTTTTGGCTCTAGACTCAATAGTGCACTTTGATTTTAGTGATCGAAGGCTGGAGCAGAATGCCACCTTTTTAATATCAACTAACTCAGAGTGAGAAAGTTGATAGAAATGCGTGTAATCTCTGTGAGAAATGAAAAAAGAGTATGTTGAGAGACCTTGAGTGGCTAGGGAGGGTTGTGCATAGCGTCATTGGGTCCATGAATGTCTTCAATGTCAGAAAACAACTTAGTGTTTCTAACAGATTATGTATGACTCGGTTTCTTCCTAAGTGTATGAAGGGCTTCTTTCTTTTCACACTT
The DNA here is from genome assembly GCA_026074375.1 of Tanacetum coccineum. Classification (NCBI taxonomy): domain Eukaryota; kingdom Viridiplantae; phylum Streptophyta; class Magnoliopsida; order Asterales; family Asteraceae; genus Tanacetum; species Tanacetum coccineum. The sequence goes on along the minus strand of BQNB010148681.1, from coordinate 5,168 downwards.
TATCCTTACATTTCTTTTTCATTCTTCAACCCCTTTAATGCTTACAAAAACTTCATAACTAACACCTTGTTAGGTTTATTCCAGTGATAGGTCCATCTCAGTTAGCACTTTTCCTGATTCTCATTTTTTCTCCTTTTGTATCATACCTAAGGACATCTACACTAACTAGTGGATATCCATGGGTAGATCCCTCCGGTTCTGGTTGGATCATGGGATTTAAATACCTATGCCTAACCACCTTATAACTCTATAAATTTAAGTACATGGTCGGTCTTTTGGGTATTCCATCTCAGTCAAAACCAAAATCATTGAAAATTTCAATCAAAGTGTTTGATATACATATCAAAAGATTTACACTTTGAAAGTTTTTCATCATCACTAAAAGCTCCCCCTTAACATGTGCACCGTAATCGTAGTACATGCTAAGTGTGGAGTGCATTGAGTCCATTTTATCTGATCACATTTCAATACAAATTAGATTCAGTTTAATCACATTTTCTCCCCTTATCCAAAATGTTAATCCCTTGATATTTTGGATATCAATTGATTAAACTTTTGGGGACAAAATGTTACACATTAACTAAAAGGAACATTTTAATGCTCCCCCTCAATATTTGAGGGTATATAAGATAGTGTTGAGTACAATAATTTGAATTTTTTTGAATTTACTAAGAAATTCTTGAAAATTTTGTACTCGAGCACACCTTATTATCACCATAAGTCAACACTACATATTTATATATTCACAAGATTATTATGTACGAGGTTTGACCTGAATGATGAGAACATCATATGATAGAATCATATGGTTCTTTTGTAGCAGCCGTAGGTCTTCCTCGCAGTCTCTCATAAGAAGTTGTCTTAGCTTCCCCCTAAATCAGCAATCCTTCTTTGAGTAGATTCAACACTTTCTTGCAAGCCGCCTCAAGTAGTCTTGATGTAAAAAAAAACCAAATATCCAAAGTACACAATTAATTCAAAACTGTAACACCAAAGTCAATTAAGTCCCGGATGGCCGAATTTCTCCTTACATGATAATGATGATATAAATTGAAACACCAAAGTCAACTAAGTCCCGGATGTCACAATTATTCCCTCTAAGTAGCCGAAATGATAACACCTAATTCAACTAAGTCCCAAATGTACTCATTTCTTTCAGTAGAATACTGACTAACTTAAGGAATCATCATAGTTATCAAACCTATGTGTACCTTTTTTATCAAATATTTCTACTCCTTTTTAAAAAATAGGCTTAGTGATTAACTGATTGGGTAAAACAATAATTGAATCAGAAAGAGCTCTTCTCACATTTTAAATAATTATTCTTCCAACACTTCCCCCTGGGGACTCAAATGGTGCATAATGACTAATGACGAGATGTCTCTTCCACCATGTGATTGAAATAGTGCACCCGAAAGAAACAAAGAAAGGCCTAAAATTTAAAGAAGGTGACTTCAAAAGAAGGCCATGGACTCTATCAAGTATACATCTACTCCTTCCCCCTTGCTGGTTTCGACACCTCGGAATCAGCAAAACCTTATACGCACACATACTTGAGATCGTGTTTGAGGTATAACTAAGCTTAGATCTATCCAGTGAGAATCAATTTCAAGGCTATTAAAACTAGTTGATTATTTCCAAACAATCCTAAGTCTTTTACAACTATGAGGTGTTGGCAATATTGATCGAATGTCGTTTAAAGCCTATACTCACTAGGTCTCATATCTCAAATAAGTCCCTAAAGTTTGAAACAAATGACATCTAAAGCTCGTGTAGTTAAACTCTATTAACTCCCCTTGAAATTGTTATCCGTCATTATCAAAAACTTTATCCGTTTATTCCGTGACATATTTTGAAAGACCGATTTAAAAGATTATTTGATGACGCTTTCTCCCCCTCAAATAATGACCCGTTTTCTATTTAAAGAGTTGTTGTCATTGTTTGAGTGGTCGAATTGTCTTTTAAAATCTTTTTGTGATTACTAAAAACACTGATTCATTATGAAGACAACTTTATATTAATAAAAATAAGATTTCTCTTATTTTAACACATAAGCGTAGTGACACGTACACTTATGGAAACATAGGAAGCACGGGTTGTGATGCAAAGTAATCACAAGCCTTTGCATGGTCATTAAGTAAACCATGCCTGAGAATAAATTCTCGTTGTCTTTTTGACTACATGTCTTCCTCAGGATGAAAAGCGGGTTACTATCTGAAATAATAGTAAGCCATTTGGCATGTTTTGAAAAACATTTGAACTTTTGCACGAACTTTATTTATGACCATGTGTCTTTATTAAAAGACATTTCTAGGGACGTAAATATTATTGTTTGCAAAAGACATGCCAGTGAAACCACTTTTTATATTTTTCTGATTTTTTAATTTTCTATTTTATTTTTATAAAAGTTTTTATAAAAATGAAAAATCTTTTTGGTTTTTCTGGTTTTATAAGATATATACATATGATACAAGATATCAGAATAGGTTCCACCACTATTCTTCAGCTTCATCTGCCAACTGTTTCAGGGTCTTATGCGTAAAGCTTCGCATTCCCAGCTTGTCGATCAGAAAATTAATCCTTTCTCTGCACAGGGCCTTTGTGAAGATGTCTGTTAGCTGATACTCCGTGTTGACAAAGTAAAGCTCTACTACTCTGTTCTCAACTTGCTCTTTGATGAAATGGAATCTTATATCAATATGCTTCGATCGGGAGTATTGAACATTGTTGCAGCATAAGGTGATAGCGCTTTTATTATCACGGTACATTGGAATTTTGTTGAATCCAAGGCCGTAGTTGGTAAGTTGTGATCTCATCCATAAGATTTGAGCACAATAGCCGGATAGGGCGATGTATTCAGCTTTCGTACTAGATATTGCAGCGCTTTTCTGCCTTTTTGATGACCACCTTACAAGTCTATCTCCTAAGAACTGCATACTGCCAGAAGTACTTCGTCTAGTATCTTGGCAACCCGCGTGATCAGCGTCTGCATAAGTTGTTAGAGCAATAGAAGAATACTTTGGATACCGAGTCCCCTATTAACGGTTCCTCTTAGGTATTTAAAGATTCTTTTAATAGCATGAAGGTGCTTTTTAGTAGGCTTTGCCTGATACCGGGCACACATGCATACAGCAAACGTTAGGTCTGGTCTACTGGCTGTAAGATACATAAGGGTGCCGACCATTCCACGATAGTGTGTAGGGTCTACGACTTTCCCTTATGGATCTTCATCCAGTTTGGATTTCTCCACCATGGGAGTATCCACCGGGTCGATAATATATATGTATATAGAAATTCTAAAATACCAAAAATACAAAAATAGAAACCTTTCAAAAAGAAATTAAAAGACTAAAAATTCTAAAATACCAAAAATATTCTTCTCGACATGTCTCTCAGGGTCAATAATATTTACGTATATAGAAATATCGTTTAACAATGACACATATATGTAAATAAAGTTCGAGTGAGAGTTACAAATTCTTTCAAAACATGTCATTTCTAAATTTTCTTATAGTTTATAATCACATTCAGATTGCAACCCGTACCCAAAGGTCACAGTGGAGTGTACACTTCAATCCGCTAATCCTACAAAAAAGGAGAGAAATCTTCTTACATTGGTTTTCAAAACAGTTGAACACAAATTTTCAAGAATTTCTTAGAGGTTTTTTCAAAATCTTTTAAAATTGTGTGTTCAACACTCCCTTCCTCACGAAACATTCTAAAGTGGATCAATTTTTATATTTAGATCAATTTTTTGAGGGGCAGCTTTTAAAACCTCGTTTTAATGTTTGTAGACACATTCTCTTATGTTTATTTTAGTGTGTCTAAAATATACAATGTGTGAGCACAATTTTTCAAGAATTTTTCTGTCAATTCAAAATCTCTCATAATTGTGTGTTCCACTAGTTAAATGTTTGATAAACAAAAGGAAATATTTAATGTCAAAAACAATTGTTGACAAGTGTGAATATAGCAAAAATCATTGTTAACAATCAAAGTTACATCTGGTCTAGGGTACTCAAAAAGCGTTGTTAGCGTCCTCGGATGTATCCGTTCTAGGGGATTTGAAAACCATTGTTATTGGCTCAGTGACCATCTGTTTTAGATATAAACACACTTTGACATAACTAATTTTCTCATTTTTTTATAACATTAAGAAAATTGTTTTAAATTTCATGTTAAGAATTAATATTTTTCACCTCGTGAAATTTTTCATGTCATTTTAATCAATTTGAATCTAAAATTCTAAGAGACTTATTATTTTCAATAAGGGGAGAAAATATGATCAAGTAAAATGAAACTAATATGTTAAATGTGATTAATACATGTGATCTATAAAGACTCTAAGTGCCAAATCATACTTTCATGCGCTAAAAAATTTTGAATATCGATGCACATGTGTAGAAAGAGTATTTTAACATAAAACTTTCAAAGTGTCAAATGTTTTGATTTATAACACTTTGATTGATTTTCAAACAAGGTTTTATGGTTACGATCTCTATACCCAACAACCAACTAATTCACGACGTCTATGAAGTCATAAGATGGTTAAGGTTAGGTATTAGTTCTATGATCCAACCAGAACCGGAGGGATCTACCCAGTGACATTCCATAGTTATATTAGAATTCATGTGTTTGATTTAGATATGAATAGGAAAAGAGGTTAATGTTGACTAATGTAACAACCCACAAATTTCATCACTATAATTTCCACTTATATTATATTAAATACTACTTTTTCACGGGAATTTTTTTTGCTTTATTTCATTATGTAACATAGTTTACATTTCTAAAGTAAACGAGCTCACGTAACTACCTATGCCAATTCTATCTATGTTTATATCAAGTAAATGCCTTAATATGTCGAGTCAATATTCTAATATCCTCTATATCTAGTACGTTATCTATTTAACGTAATTTTCATAACATTATTACTAAATAAACTTTATTCATTAACGTTTATACCAAAACCCTAACTATATGTAATGTATACATACAAAACGAATATACAAGCTTATGATGCATAAGTACAAGTATTCCTAAGCAAAATTCAAATATGTTTTCCCTCCTAAATCATGGACAACACCTTAAAGCTTAAAGTACAAGCCGACTATGCATGATATTCAAATGAGCTCATTTCCCTCCAAATTCTACAAGGCATTTAGTAC
>BQNB010148680.1:0-11689 GCA_026074375.1 Tanacetum coccineum | reverse complement strand
CATCGGTTTGATCCCAAACCGCTCCTTTATCAACAATCCTCAAAATTTTAATAATCAATCAAATCTCGAAGGATTGGTGTCTAACTTCATGGCATCTCAAGATGCTAGATTATCTAAGTTTGAAGCCGATTTCAAACAACAACAAGGTGAGATGACCAATAAAATTGACACGGTCTTAAAGGCCATCAATGATCGAATGACGGGAACACTCACAAGTGACACGGTTAAGAGCCCGAAAATAAATGTTAACTCCACCTCTCCAGTTTTGTCTGCTCGTTCTTACCTAACGGAAGACCCCCAATGCTCATCTCATTCCCTCAATTCGATCAATGCCATTAAAATATGTTCCAGTCAAGCAAGCAATCTTCAAAAAGACCAACTGCAAACGGTCAACAAAATTGTAACATCAAAACCAAAAGAACCCGCAAAAGCTTTAGAAGATGAATTTAAGGATTTACATCTTAACTTACCGGTTCTTGAAGTTCTAGCTCACGCTCCAATGTATAATGCAATGCTAGATAAATATGTGGAGAGTCTAAAGTTAGGAAAAAATGGGTCAGCATTCATACAAGGCAAAATGCCTGAGAAAATGAAGGATCCCAGATTATTCACCTTACCTTATAACCTAGGGGACTCCAAGCCTTTTGATACCTTAGCCGATTTAGGGTCTTGTGTGAATTTAATCCCATTATATCTCTTCAAAAAGCTTAAGATTATATTATTAGAAGAGACCGATCACATTTTCGGGTTGGCAGATGGAACTAAGTCTTATCTCATAAGAATTATTAAAAATGTAGAAGTGCACATAGGAAGGTTAAATTTTTTTGATGACTTTTATGTCATAGACATGGATAAAGACCCCACCACCCCATGACTTGTAGGAAGAGGATTCATAGCAACTGCTAATGTTGTAATAGACTATAGAAAAGCCAAAATAATAGTAGAAGAAGGAGTTACTAGGTCAATATTTGAAGTTAAGGAAATCGACCTAGGAGAAGAAGAGGTACCTTATTGGACTACCCTAGGAAAACCGGATTCTTATACACCACGACCTAGTACGGATGGAGTAGGTGACCGACACCCTTACTATGCTAAGAAGGACTTCACTGATTACCATTTGTCCGGCGAATAGGAAATCACTAAAGATGCCGAGCTTAACCCAGTTAAGGATGTCCCAGTATTTAGAAGGATGGTATAATTCTTAAGAGTTATACCATTAAATCCTAAATGAAATATATGGGAGTCGAAAGATTTGATAGAGAATAGGATAGATCAAGCCACCAAAAAGAGGAGATGGGGCGTGGCAAGCTAAGATTAGATTGATCGATCCGGATGAAGAGGTATTCACTAAAACCTTCCAATCTATTCCCACCACTAGAAAGTTGTCCGAGAAAGAGAATCCAAGTGAGATCATTCACTTATATCATTTTCATGACTCCTAGGAGTGTGATTCCGAGTCTAGCTACAAGACTCGTTAAATAAACAAAAACTCTTTTTGGGAGGCAACACAATCTTTTACTTTCCTGCATTTTAGGAGTTTCGTGTGATTTAATTCTTTATCATTTGTTTTTATATGTTTGAATTATGTGATCATGCTTTATTTTGTCTTTAACTTCGTCTTAATTACAATCAAAGGTATTTTGTATCGAATAAGTGTAGAGGAAAATATCTGATTTATAAGAACTATTTCAAACATATTAAATAAATTGTTTAGATTAATTCGCGTCTTGTGTCAATTTCGAGTCATATGATTGTGATAAATAATCTTAGGTTTTATGCAGTATTTTCTACAGGAAATAACTAATAGAATTGCATGCAGAAATTTTTTCCAAGAAAAAGAATGTGAAATTTTCACAGTGTCTGGAGACAGTGACTGGAGACGGTGTCTGGATTTTCCTGACGGCGTCACGTCTCCATACTTGTAAAAATTTGAATTTTCTATTATTTTTGAAAAATTAATTTCGTATACTTTCCAAGATTTGTAATTTTCTTAAAAACCTGCAGAAAACCATGATTACATTAACACATTCATCCTATCTTTACTGCTTTTATTGAGTTTAAACCCTAAAAGTTTCGTTGTAGATATCATTAACCCGCTGATTTTACGCTAGGTGTAGTTGTTTCTGTCTTTGATTTACAGGTTATATTTGATGAGAAGAAGCTTTGGAGTTCTTAGGAGTTTCATATGGACGACTCTTGGATGATTTAGCCAGGATCATTTGTTTCTTCTCCATTATTGAGCAAAACCAGGGAGTACTAGTTTCTTTTGCTTTTCTTTTTCCCTTTATTTGTTTTACGGGTACTTTTAAAAAAACATTGGGGGCAATGTTCAAAATAAGTGTAGGGGAAATAAGCCTTAGAAAATATTCTTTCAATTGCCATTTGCTTTGTCCTTAAAATGATTAGTAATATATCAAAACATAGCGTATACAGTAATATTTGACTAATTTAAAAATTTTTAAGACAATATATGACGAATATGAGTATTATTTGCGTTTATGGATATGGATTTAAGTACTAGCACAAAAAATCACTCTAAAAAATTCCACCCAAAAATTGGAGGTTCGACTTTAGATTTTAGATTCAGTATCCATTTTTGATACCTATGATAGTTTTACCTTTAGTTTCTCGAGTTAAGGAAAGAGAAATTATATATGTCGCGTCCATGGATGTATTCGTGCATATGTGGTTTTATCGCCTATTCTGGAGCATTGGTATCATTAAAATTATATGAAAGTGTACCGGTAGTGTATTAAATTCTAGAATTTATTTTTGTGATGCATCCCGAGACCGCATAGTGAGAATTAGGATTTGCTAAATGATAAGAGGCACTAGGATTAACCCATGTTTTAAACCTGTATTTGTTATTATGGTCACCTCGATCATATAACTATCCCACACCTTTGCCATATACTTATTTTTAATGCAGGATTCCCTTAGTACACCCCTCCGAGCCTATCCTTTTCACGGTTCTCGTAATTTTCCGGTGGACTTCGGATTATTAATGAAGAGCATTGTTTACACCCATACCCATTTGTTAAACCCAAATCGCCTTAGCTTTTCTTGTATGAACTCGCTTTTAGTACATTATTGTAAACCCAGTTAATTTTTGCAAGAGTACATAGTTGCTAAGTCGAGTCAGTTATCAGTGTATACAATTTTGGGTGATTGGGAATCATGATAGTTTTTATCTTATGAAGAATTGGGGAAGAAGTCACCTATTACCCCCCATTAGAGCTCAATACGCTCCATGTTTTGTTGATCCTTTCAATTCGGGTCCGTAATTAGTTGATTGTAATGAGTTAGAAAAAACTCAAGTGTAGGGGTGTGTTTATAAACCCCAAGTTCTATATTATGTTCATTTAAAAAAAGAAGAGAAAAATAGAAAAGAAAAAGAAAGAGTTGGATGTAGAGTTTGTATATATTAGTTCGTATATCTTAGAGTGGTCGAGTCTTGGCTTAGCAACACCTCAGCATGTATTCTTGTCTTTAATTAACTCACCATCACCCCAAATCCACCAAATATGTCCCATCCTTTTTCGTTATTGTTTAACTTACACCCATACATCACAACCCTTTGAAAGACCTCTTTGATAATAATTTCTAGTACTTGTGCATAACGGTGGAGGTTTGATCCTTTACCAAGCCTATGGTAATTTATATGCTACGACAGGTAATGATCATTATTTTCCTGTTTCCCATATTGTTATAATTCATTATACACCTGAGAGAATGAAAGAATCCAAACACTTATGTGAGGTGCTAGTATATAACTTCCGTGCTTTTAATTACGAGGACTAAAAGGTTGTGTCATAAAATATCTTTGAAAAGTAGGTTAAATACCCCGATATTGCTATTCTCTAGGTAGAAAAGCCCATTTGCTTGAAGACAAGAAAATCCCAAGTGTAGGGGTATTCGATGAGGTGTCATTTTATACACTTTTTCAGGGCCATTTAATCCCCTAAATCGTGCAAATATCACCAAATTATGTACTTAATCGTTCCTTTTTCTGTTTTTAGCCCTTAGATAGCTTATAGAGGAAATACACGTGACTTGGGCTCATTTGGAGAAAAAAGAGACAAGATTACAACTCTACACCAAATCTCTTGAAGAAAATGTGTACAGTGGTTCCAGACGGCTTCACAATTATATGTGACGGCGTCAGAACTTATAAAGGATGACGTCAAAATTTTGATGACGGCGTCAGGATCCAACTGACTTAAAGAATCCCTAAGAAGATTCGGCAGGGCGACGGCGTCAGGATTATAACGCGACGCCATCGCGCCCGTTTTCCTATATATACAAACTTGTTTTTAGGGTTTTAAGTGTGTAACTTTTGAGAACCGAACCCTATTATTAAAAGTCGATTATAGCAATTGTTTGGGTCATTTTTAGAGTGTCAAAACCCTCTTGTATCAGCCTTAAACACATGTTTTAATCAAGTGAAGTCTTCTATCTTTTATCATTCAATATGTCTATGTGTTGTTTGATTGATTCTTGTTCTTTGCTTCTTTTTAAAATGCTAGGCTAGATCCATTAGTATTTACTTATAATTGCATAAAACTTAGTTTGTAGATCCTTTTAATATTGCTTCTTGTGATGGATGTGCGTGTTAGGCTCTAGAAAACTAGCTATAAAATATTACATTAGCATACACGTCTAGGGAAACGCGAGTGTGTAGAAAGGATACCATCGGTAACAGTCTTCATACTACCTTACCCCTAATATGGTTGATCCCTCTTATGTGTTTTAATGCATGCAATGTACTCTTATGGGCCTTGTAATAGTCTTCATACTACCTTACTTGTGCGTTGCCTTAATGAAATATTACATAGACGGCGTTTTTGTGTAATTCGTTCATGACTAAGGAAATACTTACATAGATCATCACGAGTGTGACAAAGTAATAGAATTAGAAGAAGCAAAGTAAGGAGTAGTGCATGATTAAGTAAATACGTTCGTTTACCATATAGTTTTCACCAAAGTAGTTTAGATTTATTATTAGTTTAGTAAGTTAAAACCAAAACCAACCTCTCAAACCAGAATTTTACTTGCTTTTTATAAAAATATAAAATACAAAAATAATCTTCTCTCAACCCTTAGACCTCTGTTATATTCTGTTCGAGCCTTCCAAACCTATTCGCCTAGAGAACAATAACAACCCCCGAGTCTTGCCTATACTACACTACAACGGTTAGGTACACTACATAGGGAGTTGTAAAACTCTTTGTGAGTCACAATGACCCGCATCAATAAGGCTCTCATTAAACACCACATCCCTGCTTATGATTATCTTTGGTTTAAAATCATCTAACCTCCATAGTTTGTATCCCTTCACACCATCAGGATACCCCAGGAATATGCATTTAATAGCTCTAGGTTTGAGCTTCCCCTGATTCACATATGAATAAGCAACCGCAACCAAATTTCCTTAACATCTCGTAATTCGCCGGATGTCCTAACCATAAATCCATAAGTGTCTTCTTCTCCAATGTTGTAGATGGAGATCTATTGATCAGATATGCTGCCATCACCGTTGCTTCAGCCCATAACGAATATGGAAACCCAAACTGAATAAGTAAACACCTTACCTTGTTCAAAAGCGTCATATTCATTCGTTCAGCTAGACCATTCTGTTGCGGAGATCCTGAAACTATCAAATGTCTTGCTATTCCGCTCTCCTTGCACAAGTTATTAAATTCCTGATTACAAAACTCCAAACCGTTATCCGTTAGTAGTTTCTTCAGTTTTCTACCTGTCTTGTTTTCCACCAACTACTTCACTCCTTGAACTTGCTAACACATCATTCTTGTGTCTAAGAAAGTGAACCCAAACCCTCCTCAAATAATCATCAACAATCGATAAGAAGTACCGAAAACCACTCATCGATTCCACCTGAGAAGGACCCCAGAGATCTGCATGGACATAGTCTATAACTCCCTCTGTCGTGTGCTGACCTCCACCAAAACTCACCCTGGTTGATTTTCCAAAAACACAATTTTCAAAGAATTCAAGCTTCCCTAGACCTTTATTCCCAAGCACCTCTCTTCTTTCCAGTTCATGCAAGCCTATTTTACTAATGTGACCCAGGCGTTTATGCCACACCTCTGTAAGAATTTCCTTTTCTTGTATACCAACACTAGCTTCACCCAATTCAGCCCAGCCAACCAAGGAGTACACATAATTTTCCTTCATTGAACCTGATAAAACCATCAAAGAACCCTTTATCACCTTTACTCTTCCATTCTGCAACTTCACGGTATAGCCCTCTCGATCCAGAGTGCCCAAAGATATCAAATTTCTCTTCAACATAGGAATGTAACGTACATTTTCAAGCACAAACCTGAGCAAAACAATCTTGGTGACACCTATAATCCGTCATGGAAAAGTCACCCAAACCTTTAAGTGGAGGCAACTCAAAATCTCAAAACAATTTTCAAACCCACCTATCATTATCAGCCTCACGGGTTGATCCCGAACTGCTCCTTCAACAACAATCCTCAAAGTTTTAATAATCAATCAATTCTCAAAGGATTAGTGTCCAGGTTTATGGTATCTCAAGATGCTAGATTATCTAAGTTTGAAGCCGATTTCAAACAACAACAAGGTGAGATGACCAATAAATTTGAACACGGTCTTAAAGCCATCAATGATCGACGATCGGAACACTCACAAGTGACACGGTTAAGAGAACGAAAATAAATGTTAACTCCAACTCTCAGTTTTGTCTGCTGTTCTTACCAACGGAAGACCCCCATGATCATTCATTCCCTCAATTCGATTAAGGCCATTAAATATGTTACAGTCAAGCAGCAATCTTCAAAAGACCAAACGGCAACAGGTCTATACCAAAATTGTAACATCAAAACCAAAAGAATCCGCAAAAGCTTTAGAAGATGAATTTAAGGATTTGCATCTTAACTTACCGGTTCTTGAAGTTCTAGCTCACGCTCCAATGTATAATGCAATGCTAGATAAATATGTGGAGAGTCTAAAGTTAGGAAAAAATAGGTCAGCATTCATACAAGGCAAAATGCCTGAGAAAATAAAGGATCCCAGATTATTCACCTTACCTTATAACCTAGGGGACTCCAAGCCTTTTGATACCTTAGCCGATTTAGGGTCTTGTGTGAATTTAATCCCATTATATCTCTTCAAATGTTAATGATTATTTTATTAGAGGACCGTCACATTTTCGGGTTTGCAGATGGGAACTATAGTTTTTCTCATAGGAATTATTAAAAATGTAGAAGTGCACATAGGAAGGTTAAATTTTTTTGATGACTTTTAAGTCAAAGACATGGATAAAGACCCCACCACTCCATGACTTGTAGGTAGAGGATTCATAGCAACTGTTAATGCTGTAATAGACTATAGAAAAGCCAAAATAATAGTAGAAGAATGAGTTACTAGGTCAATATTTGAAGTTAAGGAAATCGACCTAGGAGAAGAAGAGGCACCTTATTAGACTACGCTAGGAAAACGAGATTCTTATACACCACGACCTAGTACGGATGGAGTAGGTGCCATACACCCTTACTATGCTAAGAAGGAATTCACTGATTACCATTTGCTCGGCAAATAGGAAATCACTAGAGATGTCGAGCTTAACCCAGTTAAGGATGTCCCAGTATTTAGAAGGATGGTATAATTCTTAGGAGTTATACCATTAAATCGTAAAGGAAATATATGGGAGTCGGAAGATTTGATAGAGAATAGGATAGATTGGAACAAGCCACCAAAAAGAGGAGATGAGGCGTGGCACGCTAAGATTAGATTGATCGATCTGGATGAAGAGGTATTCACTAAAACCTTCCAATCTATTCCTACCACTAGAAAGTTATCCGAGAAAGAGAATCCAAGTGAGATCATTCACTTATATCATTTTCATGACTCTTAGGAGTATGCTTCCGAGTCTAGCTACAAGACTCGTTAAATAAAAAAAACACTTTTTAGGAGGCAACACAATCTTTTACTTTCCTGCATTTTAGGAGTTTTGTGTGGTTTAATTCTTTATCATTTGTTTTTATATGTTTGAATTATGTGATCATGCTTTATTTTGTCTTTAACTTCGTCTTAATTACAATCAAAAGTATTTTGCATCGAATAAGTGTATGTGTTGTTTGATTTATTCTTGTTCTTTGCTTCCTTTTAAAATGCTAGGCTAGATCCATTAGTATTTACTTATAATTGCATAAAACTTAGTTTGTAGATCCTTTTAATATTGCATCTTATGCTGGATGTGCGTGTTAGGCTCTAGAAAACTGGCTATAAAATATTACATTAGCATACACGTCTAGGGAAACGCGAGTGTGTAGAAAGGATACCATCGGTAACAGTCTTCATACTACCTTACCCCTAATATGGTTGATCCCTCTTATGTGTTTTAATGCATGCAATGTTTATCTTAGATCCTTGTAATAGTCTTCATCCTACCTTACTTGTGCGTTGCCTTAATGAAATATTACATAGATGGCGTTTTTGTGTAATTCGTTCATGACTAAGGAAATACTTACATAGATCATCACGAGGTGTGACATTAGTAATAGATTTAGAAGAAGCTAAGTAAGGTGTAGTTGCTTGAATAAAGTAAATACGTTCGTTTTACCATATAGTTTTCACCAAATAGTTTAGATTTTATTATTAGTTTAGTTAGTAAACAAAACCAAACCTCTCAAACCCAGAATTTTAACATTGCCTTTTTATAAAAATATAAAAGTACAAAATTAATCTTCTCTCAACCCGTAGACCTCTGTTATATTATGTTCGAGCCTTCCAAACCTATTCGCCTAGAGAACGATAACAACCCCATGTCTTGTATACTTCAATAAAACGGGTTAGGTACACTGCATAGGGAGTTGTAAAACTCTTTGTGAGTCACAATGACCCGCATCAATAAGGCTCTCATTAAACACCACATCCCTGCTTATGATTATCTTTGGTTTGAAATCATCTAACCTCCATAGTCTGTATCCCTTCACACCATCAGGATACCCTAGGAATATGCATTTAATAGCTCTAGGTTTGAGCTTCCCCTGATTCACGTATGAATAAGCAACCACAACCAAATTTCCTTAACATCTCGTAATTCGCCAGATGTCCTGACCATAAATCCATAAGTGTCTTCTTCTCCAATGTTTTAGATGGAGATCTATTGATCAGATATGCTGCCATCACCGTTGCTTCAGCCCATAACGAATATGGAAACCCAAACTGAATAAGTAAACACCTTACCTTGTTCAAAAGCGTCATATTCATTCGTTCAGCTAGACCATTCTGTTGCGGAGATCCTGAAACTATCAAATGTCTTGCTATTCCGCTCTCTTTGCATAAGTTATTAAATTCCTGATTACAAAACTCCAAACCGTTATCCGTTAGTAGTTTCTTCAGTTTTCTACTTGTCTTGTTTTCCACCAACTACTTCACTCATTGAACTTGCTAACACATCATTCTTGTGTCTAAGAAAGTGAACCCAAACCCTCCTTCTAATAATTCATCAACAAGCGATAAGATGTTCCGCGTTTTCATTTTTAGTTTCTTTACGAAGCTTACTACTCTTATATATATAAACATGTAAACTTATTTACTCTACTCCTAACTTTCATACATGTTTTAAAACCCATAAACTCTAAATACATATCCTTTACTTAAACAAAACCCTAAACCCTAATTTGACTTTAACCTAAAGTTAAGCCATAAAAACTTAAAACCAAGATTAGCCCACTAATCACCCTTAAAATATAATCCTAACACAAATCCTAAGCCTTAATCTACCTTAAACCCTAACCCTAGTTTAAAGAAAAACCTCAAAAACCCTAAAACCAAAAACCGAGCAAGTTTTAAACACGAACATTTCTTCATTTTTGCCACTTATAAAACCTCAACATTAATCCATTTAAGTTATTTATAAATACTTAATATACAATATTACATATCATTATCCATCCTTATTACTCCAATGTACATGAAATGTAAATCAAAAACCCTAACCCGAGCTAGTTTGAACCCGATACTCATTTTCCCTCCAATTTGACCCATTTTAAACCCAACCAAGCAACCAAGCACCTCTATGACTAAGCTACTTCAGCCCTAAGCAGCTTACAAGCACCTTAATCACCACCCTTAAGCTCCAAGGCTTCTAGAAAACCCCTTGCCCCATGTGGTTTAGCCGTGGCCTCCATAGCACCATTCCACACCTTCATGGCTAGTTCTAGCTATCAATACTCATCCTATAGCCTCACCACATCACCTCCTAGCTGCTACACATTTCCCAATCCTTTGTCACCAAGTTTTCTTAGCCCCTAAGTTCATTCGCACCTAGATAAAGGGTGTAAACCCCTCATTCTCATTCATCCCCCACTTCCTCCTCTATAACCTATCATAGCAGCAATCCTTTGTTAAAAGAAGTTCCTAAGAGGTCCTAAGAAGTGTCAAGAACATAATTAAAGCAAAATAAACCAAGAAAGGAAGCCCAGGAGTCGTTATTCTAGGCGTACGAAGCTAAAAGTCCCAATTTCGACCCATTTTCAAGCTATAAGCTCAAACCTAGGTTCTAAAGGTTTCACTTCTGCTCCTACACTCTTATAATGTTCATATGATCCTAAATAAACTCTTGTTAAAGTTTTATAACTCAATTCATGCTCATTTTCTATTTTGATCCAAAACCGTACACCCGAAACCCTAATTTCATATTTTTTATAAATCTAAAAGTTATAATGATAAAATGTTGTTATAATCTATCCTAACATGCCTAACTAATGTTATTATAACCACTTTATCAAGTCTTGAAGGAATTTGAATTAAAAAACCTACGCGTTTTCATTATAAAACTCTAATTTGACCTGTTTTGATTTCTAGCTTAACGAATCGGTAATCTGAACTTTCGTTACGTTAAATATTCATACTTTAGATTATATTAATAAGCTATAACCTGCAAATATTATTTAAAAACTTAAAATAAGCTTGCATGGCATTTTGGACTTGTTTTGCAAAAGTATTCCATGAAAGGGGTATATATCGTAACTTTCTAAAATTAATAACTAGAAGGACTGAATATGTCATTTGATCAAAGTATAACTATAGGGGTCTATTATGTCACTTTTCAAAGTGCAAGGTTTACTTTGTATATCTTTTAAACTGGAAGGACCAAACTTGTAAAAGTGTAAACTCCATGGGTATATTTTGCCATTTTTCATTCTCAAGGGTCTAAAATGTAACATTTTGAAAAAGTATAAAAATGTATTCAAAACATTACAAGACATAACTTTAGTTAACGCTTCTCGTGCTTATCATTTTTAGATATTGATCAAAACGCTTAAAACCGATTATATCGTATCACAATACTAGGGAGCTTCATATTAAGGGGTTTCATCTTGGTATTATGTTCTGACTAAGTTGTCGGGTTTACGATTTAAAGTGCCCTAGCTCCTCAAACATTTACTGAATGACTTCTAAATTATTATGGCCTGAACGGTGATACAATAATTCCAAACTTTCCAATCAAACTCATAACAATAGTAGACTCTCTGAACCAAAGTTCTAGAGTACAATCTACCTAAGACTTGACATATTTACTCAGGTTGTGTGACATGGCTATTTACTATCATTTTGCTATATCAACCTTCCCCGTTAAGATTGTGATAAAGTCGTCAGCTTTCATTTTTACCTATTAAGGTGAGTTCATAGCCTC
>BQNB010148678.1:2222-16267 GCA_026074375.1 Tanacetum coccineum | reverse complement strand
TAACTGGAACATTCTTTTTTCACCCGCATCAATGAGATTTGGGTTGCGATTCTTCAAGGCCCAGTATGCATGGTGTTCAATTTCAAATGGTAAGTGGCAGTTCTTTCCATATATAAGTTTATAGGGTGTGGTACCGGTAGGTGTTTTGTAAGCAGTGCAAAAAGCCCACAGAGCGTCATCAAGTTTTCTTGACCAAATAGCAGGATTGTCTTTAACAATTTTTTCAAGAATTCTTTTAAGAGCTTTGTTTGTGTTTTCAACTTGACCACTAGTTTAAGGGTGATATGATGTAGAGAAACGGTGGTTAACTCCATATCTCTTCATCGTTTTTTCCATTATTTTGTTGCAGAAGTGAGTACCTCGGTCGCTGATTAGAGCTTTGGGCATTCCAAAATGGCAAAATAGTTTCTTAAGGAAGGTGATAACCACTCGGGCATCATTTGTTGGTAAAGCTTGAGCTTCGGCCCATTTAGATACATAATCAACAGCGACAAGAATGTATTCAAACTTATGTGATTTTGGGAATGGTCCCATAAAATCAATACTCCATATATCAAAAATTTCACATACTTGAATGTTGTTTAAGGGCATCTCATCACGTTTTGATATATTTCTCGTCATTTGGCATGCTTCACAAAGTTGAACTAGAGTATGAGCTTCTTTAATAATTGTTGGCCAGTAAAAACCTGAATCTAGGTCCTTCTTAGCGGTTACGTTTGGTCCATAATGTCCACCGGTTGGTCCGTGGTGGCATTGATCTAAAATTGTTTGGGTTTTTGATCCGGATACACGGCGCCTGATTATTTTGTCATAACATACTTTGAAAAGGTAAGGTTCCTCCCAGAAGTAATGTTTGAGGTCAGAGAAGAATTTGTTCTTTTGTTAATACGTCATCCCTTTCGGTATGACTTCAGCCACCAAATAGTTTTCAAAGTCTGCGAACCATGGTTCATCTTTTGTGTTAATTTCCATTAGTGTCTCTCCAGGAAATTTATCATCAACATCACTGTCATCACTTGACTCGTCATTTTCAATTCGGCACAAATGGTCAGTAGCAATATTTTCTGTTCCTTTTTTATCCTTGATTTCTATGTCAAATTCTTATAAGAGTAAAATCCATCGAATAAGATGGGGTTTTGCATCTTGTTTTTTAAATAAATTCTTAAGAGCTAAATGATCGGTGTGAACAATGGTTTTTGATAGAATAAGATAGGATCTAAATTTATCGAATGCAAAAACTACATTCATAAGTTCTTTTTCGGTTACGGTGTATTTTGTTGAGCTGGATTAAGAGTTTTACTTGCGAAATTGATCGGGTGAAAAATTTTACCATTTTTTGACCTAAGACAGCTCCAACTACGAAATCACTTGCATCACACATAAGTTTAAACAGAAGATTCCAGTTTGGGCTTGCGATCACAGGAGCAAATGTGAGTTTCTCTTTTAATAAATTGAATGCTTTTTGACATTCGTCATCGAATTCAAATGGAGTATCTTTTTCAAGCAGCTTAGTTAGTGGTCGAGCAATTTTTGAGAAATCTTTTATGACTCTTCAGTAAAAACCGGCATGTCCAAGAAAGATTCTAACACCTTTGATGTTAGTATGGGCAGAAGTTTTGGATTATGTTGATTTTTGCTTTGTCGACTTCAAGTCTTGCGCTAGATACCTTGTGTCCAAGCACAATTCCCTCTTTGACCATGAAGTGACATTTTTCCTAATTAAGGACAAGATGAGCATCTTTACAACGCTGGAGCATTTTATCGAGACTGTTTAGGCATTTGTCGAAAGAGTTTCCAAAGACGAAGAAATTGTCCATGAATACTTCAACGGATTCTTCAATCATGTCATGAAAGATTGCTAACATACACCTTTGGAATGTGGCTGGGGCATTGCATAGCCCAAAAGGTATTCGCCTATAAGCGTATGTTCCCAAAGGACATGTGAATGTTGTTTTTTCTTGATCATTAGGATCGATATGAATTTGAAAATATCTAGAAAAAACATCGAGGAAACAGAAATATTTATTTCCTGCAAGTCTTTCTAACATTTGATCCATAAATGGCAAAGGGAAATGATCTTTTACGGTTGCTTCATTTTGTTTATGATAATTGATGCATACTCTCCAACCCGTAACGGTTCTTGTTGGGACAAGTTCATCATTTTCATTTATGACAACTGTGATACCTCCTTTCTTTGGTACACAGTTAATAGGACTAACCTAAGGACTATCAGCAATTGGATAAATAATGCGGTATCCAAGAGTTTCACGATTTCTTTCTTAACAACTTCTTGCATATTTGGATTCAACCTTCTTTGTTTTTGGACAACGGGTTTCTTGTCATCTAGAAGTTGTATCTTGTGCTTGCAGAATGATGGGCAAATCTCAGGAATGTCAGTCGTTTTCCAGGCAAAAGCTTCCTTGTGTTTTTTAAGGACGGATACAAGTTTGCCTTTGTTTTGAGTAGATAATTAAGATGATATGATTACATGGAGAAAGGATGGTTCTTCTAAGAATACTTCCAAATTATCAAGAAGAGTTTTGAGTTCAAGATCCGTAGGAGGTTCTTCAAGGGATGTCTTGATTTTATAATCTGTGTTTATGGTAATTTTTTTGAATGGTGGTTCTTCTGTATCAGATTCAGATTTAGAATTTTCATCTTCAGCCATTGCTATGAATTCATTAAATTTAGAAAAAAATTCTTCTTCGAGAAGGGTTCCTTCGATAGAATGGAGGATTTTGCTTCCTTCATCTAGAAGAGCATCAAAATCTTCTTCTAAAATTTCATCGATAACATCGATACTAAAACAGGTATCATCGTTTGAGTAAGAGTGTTTCATTGCAGAGTCGATATTAAAGATCATTCGTTCAGTCCCAACTCCAAGATTGAGTTGTTTCTGTTTAACTCGAATAACTACATCAGCAGTGTGAAGAAAGGGTCGCCCCAAGATGAGGGGAACTTTATTGTCTTCTTCCATTTTGAGAATAACAAAATCGGCAGGAAAAGTATATTTAACAACTTCAACGAGCATATTTTCAGCTATTCTAACAGGGTATTGGAATGATCTGTCTGCTAATCTCACGCTCATTTTGGTAGGTTTAAGAGTTTCGAGAGATAGTTTCGCATATAAGGAATATGGCATAAGGTTAATGCTATCACCAAGATCGGCTAAAGCATTACAGGAAAAAATTTTGTTGAAATTACATGAAATAAGGAAACTTTTGGGGTCTCTAAGTTTTGGCTGAACTTTATTCTTGATCATCGCTAAACTTTCGTTGCTAAGGAAAGCAGCAGAAATTTGTTCGATTTTATGCTTGTTGCTTATGAGTTCTTTGAGAAATTTTTCATAGTTAGGCATTCTAGCTAAGACATCGACAAGAGGTATATTGATTCAGATGGCTCAGATCATGTCGAGGAATTTTCCGTATTGGGCTTCCATTTTTTCTTTTTTAAGGCGTTGAGGATACAGAATTTTTAGTTTGTATGGTTTGGGTAATGGTGTTTCTTTAACTGGTTTCTGGGTTTGAATCTTTGGTTGTGGTGTAGGTTCATCATCTTCATCATCGCTATCAAAGTTGATAGGGTTATTGGTTTTGTTTTGTTCTTCATTTGGATTTTTTGGTGGATTGTAGGATTTACCACTTCTTGTGAATACGGCATTCACATGCTCGTTACGAGCTTACGGCGGTTGGTAAGCTTTAGAATTGTTACCTTGTGGATTTGGTTGAGTATTGCTTGGAAGAGATCCAGAAGGTCGACCAGATTGCTTGTCAGCAAGTCTGTCGAACTTAGTTTTAAGATTCTGGATTGAAGCTTGATGATTTTTTGCTACTATTTCGAGTTGAGTTTTGAGGTCCATGAATGTTTCTTTGACAAAAGCATTGGTTGATTACTGAGACTTCGTGAAATCATTGAATTGTTTCTGAAGATCATATGGTTTATCATCGGTATTGGATCGGTAGTTGTCTCGATTATAATCATTCCGTCCGCTTGAATGCCAATTATCGCGATTCGAGTCTTGGTCGCGGTAATCATTGTAAAACCGAGTCTTACGAAAAGTTTGCATGAATTTAGCTTCTTCTTCACGGGACATAGGTATGTCATCTTCGTCAAGATCGGATGTTGGTTGTTTAGCACGAGATTGGAGTTCTTTGTACTGAGCATCCATTTTTATGGTCATGGCATCCATTCAGGCCATAATTTTGTCAGTGTCGGTATTGCTGCTACCTTTATCGGCGAAAGCAACAGTTTTCTTAAGAGATGATTTGGTTTTTTGATTTTTAGCCCAATCGAGTTTGAGTAAGACTTTATCTTCTAGAAGCTGATAAGCTTGATTTGGTGTTTTATAGAGGAAAATACCACCAGTTGCGGCAATCAGAACTTCTTGGGTTATTTCGCTGAGACCATGATAGAAGATTTTGATAATATTACCTTTAGACAGATTATGACCATGGCAGTTTCGGAGCATTTCTTTCATACGAAGCCAAGCATCGTTCAGAGATTCGTTTTCATGTTGAGAAAAGGCACGGATTTCTTCGAGGAGTCGGTCGAAAAGAGCTGGAGAAAATAATCGGCTAATGAAAGCAGTTTGAAGTTCATCCCACGTTTCAATAGTTCTTTCATTGAGTTCGTTCAGCCATGTTTTTGCTTCTCCAGTGAGTGATAGAGGAAACATCATCAGGCGGACAACTTCATTTTCGGTATCTTTGTATTTAAACATATCATAGATTTCGAGGAATTCATGAATGTGTTTATAAGGATAGGTTTTGGTTCTACCATCAAATTGGTTTCCTTTAACAAGGGTCAAGTGGTTACCTTTAATGGCAAACTCGTTTGCGGTTTTAGGAATAGTGATTGCGGAACCGGGAGTCAGAGCTGTAACATTTCTCATTTTCATGTCATTGTACGACTCTATTGATGGTCACAATTTATTTTAGTTCGATACACGTTTACTTTTAATTTTGACCTTTAAGCTAAATCGCGTAGACTAGAAATAATCAATTAATGTAAACGGTCGTCAAATAAATTAAGGTTTACATCAACCAAGTAATATATAATTATTAAGAAAATAATTATGTACTTTGCGTATTTTATTTTTATTGGTTACGTAAAAGGGTTACGTTTCGCAATAAAATACATTTGGACATACCCCGAAAATACCTAGACTTACCTAGACTCAAACCAATACCCACTTTTAAAACCTTAACACAAAATTAAATCAATTCTTGTGTTAAATACCCACTAGAGCCGAATTATGGGACAAGAATAACTAGAAAATCCTTAAATCTTACACTAAGTACAATGTACATCTAGGTTTTAATTAAGATTTGTACAACATGTCTCTAGTTAGCTAATACACATGGGTTAAAGATCATTGTGGATCCTTCCTTCCCTATGAAAACCTACAGCATACATATGTACATACAAATCACCTAGAAATCTTCCATGATATTGCTAAGTACATGTACAAACTCCCATTAAATAATGTTAGTCTTAAATGTCCCCCACTAATCTATTACACAATGGTTAATAACCATTTGGCTTCTCTTTTCCTTTGTATAACCGGCTAAACACAAGACACACACACAAATCACAAGATTTCAAGTATCTAAGCATATCTTGTACATATATCTTGTAATTAAGAATAGTACCTTGTGGTTTTAACAAAACTATGTGTGATTAACCAAAACCACAAAACCACTAGTAGATAGGGCACGGTTTGGTTTGTTCATGTGACTAGGAATTGTAACTAGCTCATTTCCTATAAATACTCACGCACACATACACTTGAACACTTCTAAAGCCCTCAAACTCTCCCTCAAAGAAAAAACCATTCTCATTAATCCCTCTTACATTCAGCTACCTTATAACTAAACCTATGTACGCCCCACATTCTTTCTAAGGACACAAGGTGCTCTTAGGTTAGCATACAAGAGAGTTAAGAAGTGTACACGAGCCAAGGGTTGGCATACATTGGGTAAATCCTATCGGGTATACGTTAGGTTAGCACTCTACACGTCCAAAGCTCGTCAACTCATACACTAAGACTCTTGTAAGTCACGTTTGAACCTATACAACTCGTACGATACTTGTTTCCTTTGACAACTAATATACATGTCACGTTTATATATGTATGAGATGCTAGCGTAAGTTCACGCATGTAAAATACAAGAATGTACGTGTTATACACAAAGCTAATTGCGTATAACCCCTTGTGTGGTGTTAAAACGTAAGGAAAACATGTAACGTGACTTGTTAACAAGCAAGACTTTGAAAACCATTTGTTTATGAGAAAACCACACATAAACTCTTAAGTAAAACACGACACTTTGACTTGGGAACGAATACCCTATTTAAACAAACGTTTGCATGCAAGATACGACATAAATATAAGTTAAACACACGAACTTTAGATTTTAGAACATGTTTTCGAGTCATATATGTTACAAAGAGAAACAATGGGCCACGATGGGCTTGTGAAACCTACAAGTGCTCACGGTTTGGGCCCAATAGCCCATGTCCAAACCCAACGAGCCCAACCGTAGAGCCACGGCTTAAAAATAAGCTCATACAAGCTTATTGGTTTACCTAAAAACCTAGTGGACTTAAATATGAAATGCAAGCACTAGTTAAACTTCTATTGGGCCTCTTGTAGCCAAATGCCCACGTCTAAAGCTCAACCGGCTTAATAAGCTCACCCCGTGAAACCACAACTTATTTATAAGCTCTATGAGCTTAAAGAGAGTCATACAGATTTAGTTGGAACACATATGGACCTTAGCATACTCTAGAAGATCTAGCCGAGCCTATATTGGGCTTGACATCCCAATGTCGCGACCAACGAAAGCCTATTAGCTACAAATAAGTTGGGACAACTTATTTGTGGGCTTAATCGATTACTAGACTTACATGGAGCATAGGAAGACCATTGGACCTTAAGGAAACAAGCCCAAAGGCTTAAAATGATTAACGGGTTCATAAAGGGGTTAAAAGCCCATAATCCCGAGAGCTTATGGCTTATTGAATAAGCCCCATGGATAAGATAGCTTAGTCAGACCTTAGTAAGCTTATTAAGTTAGGAAAATAAGTTGGAAACACTAAGGAGACCCTAATGGGCCTTTTGTTTCACATTCGGATAAGGTTATTGGGCCAACGAGCCTAATAAGCTCAAATAAGCTCACTCAAGCTTATTAATAAGCCAAACTGTTAAATATAATTTAAATAAGCCTAACAAGTGCTTAGGTACCTTTGAAAACTAGATTGGACCTTCAAATGGCTTATTGGACCTTAACGGGTCCAATAAGGCCCAATAAGCTCATTAAGCGAAAATAAGCTCGTCCAAGCTTAGTTTCGGGCTGACAACAGCTTGTAGGACTTATTGGAAGTAATAAAACTAGTTGCCACTTATTAGAACTTAAAAAGGGCTTGAAATGCACTTTTTGCAAAGTTAAGGGGCTAAATATGTAAATTGCAAACTAGTAGGGTTAAAACTGTCAAACCTGGATTTCCTTATAGTCAGGGACTGTTTTTGTAACTTCTAAAATGTTAAGGGATGTTTTAAACACACAAGGACCTAAAATGTAAATTGTGTAAAGTTGGAGGACTAAAGGTGTAATTATGAAAACTTAAGGGTTTGAAATGTAAATAGTATCTACTTTATAAACCCAGGGGGTGTTTTGTAATTATGGAAAACCTATGGGTTATTTTATACACAAAGTGATATCTTATAAACACTTAACGAAACGGACGAAGTATAATATTATTCGAATATTATACGGGTTAACTCGTGACTTAATAATATGAGTATTTATTAACAACGCGCATATGTTTCCCAAGAGCCATCAAATGAATATAAATACATTAAACATGTACACCACCATACAAGTAATAACCGTATATATAAACTAGCAAATTTGTTGTAGTTTATACATTGAGTCTTTAGCCTAAACTTGTAGACTAAGACTGGCCGTATTTACTTAGGTATTTGACAGTGTGATTTACTACCTGCTTGGATATTTATTATCATTTTCAGAGGACTATTCACTTAGGTGAGTTCATAGCCCCATGTTTTACTGTTATTTAAATGATTTACATCCTTGGGGTGAGAACATGCTTTATTTTACAAATTGGACGCAAGTGTACATTTTATACAATGATTACGTGTTTGCCTAAGTAACTATAACTCATTATGTCCATCATCATGAACTGTTAATTGGATAGATGTAATTGGGAATTGCATTATGTGGGCGCGAATGTTATGAATAGATCTATTAGGGATTGACAATCCCCGTTCGGGTGACTAGCTATCACCGGGAACGAACGCATACCATGTCGAATTTGGGATGTTGCAGGGTTAGCACATCATTCACGGACACTTGTTGACAAATTTATTTGCATTCATATACATCGAGCCTCGGTGTCATGAGCTTAGGAAAATGTAATTACTTTTTATGATGTTTGCATTTGTTGCTTAATCATACACTTGGAAATCTTGCGGTCCTACAATTGATTTACATAAACCTATGAATTCACCAACTTTATGTTGACGTTTTAAGCATGTTTTTCAGGTCAATAAGGCACGAGGTGCGATGATACATTGGAAGTCAATAATTGAAGAGTCAACATTTAAGATTTGGGGTCTTATTACATTTTGGGGACAATTGTTATAAACCGAAATCTTTATTTATATTGTTGAACAATTTGAAGCCACGGGCTTATGTAACAAACAAGTATTTTGTTAATCCAATGTATCTTTTTCAAATGACATGTTTAGTAGTCGTTCTCAGATCTTGTGTTATTGATCCATAAAGTAACGCCCTCGGATATTTAACATTCTGCTGCGTACTCAGATTTGAGGGTGTTACAGATTGGTATCAGAGCCAAGGTTATAAAGAACCAGTTCAAAAGTTTTGTCTGGACTATAACCATTTTCAAACATTGTTTTCACAAATGGGATTTGCGAGGGACATACATGCATTACTTGTTTACATCTAGTACATATATGCTTACGTGACATGCATTGTTTTAGCATTAGTAGGGTACTAAGTGCTTACATGATTGATATACGTGTTTATAAATGATATTACGTATATTACTATAAGACTTTTATAATTAAAGCTTACAGACATATCATACCGATCTTTCCTATAAGTAATACTTATATAAGTTATTTTGCTTTTTGCAGTAATTATGTCTTCTGTGACATCTGCTGTTACCTACACTTCTGTTTACACTGACTCTGAGCCCGGCAGAGCCTTCTGGGGAGCCGATGATGAGGAGATATCTGGGGGAGGTATTCCACGGGTCATCGTATTAGGATACGACGGACTCCCGATACAGCCAGTAGCCCCACCATCACCGGATTACATACCAGGCCCAGAGGATCCATAGACACCGCCAGTTCCTCAAGACGAGGATGAGCGTGAGCCTATGTTCGTACAGGCACATGATCCTGACTACGTGCCAGAGCCTATATACCCTGAGTATATACCATTGGAGGATGACCATGAGTTTCCAGCTGAGGAGCAGCCATTACCTCCTGTTGATTCACCTACTGCTGAGTCACCCGGATATGTTACTGAGTCGGATCCCGAGGAGGATCCAGAGGAGTACGAGGATAATGAGACAGAGGATGGTCCGGTCGACTATCCTATGGACGGGGGAGATGATGGAGATGATGATAACGGCGATTCATCTGGGGATGACGCTGATGGTGAGGATGAGGATGATGAGGATGAGGAGGAGGAGGATGAGCACTTAGCTCTGGCTGACTCTGCTATTATTGTACCTGTTGATGAGCCTGTTTTCCCACCTGAGGGAATAGAGCCTGTTATACCACCACCCTCCATTGACATTACTATTGGGGCTAGGATTACCATCCGGCCTCAGACTTCCATATCCCTCCCACCAGAGGCAGAGGTTGAGAGACTTCTGGCCATAACTACTCCATCACCATCACCACCTATCTCACTATCACCACCCTCTGCAAGAGAGCGCCTTGCTAGGTGTACAGCCCCACCTACACATTCATTGCCACCACCTGTGCCATCACCTTTACTACCATCATCTGGGTGTCCAACCCAAATCCAAACACTCAGGATAGTATCCACTCAGGCTCTTATTAATGCAGTTACTACCGCATTACCATCACCTCCACTACCACCACTACCACCATCTCTATACATACCACCACCTGTTGACCGTAGGGATAATATTCCCAAGTCTGAGCAGCCACCCCGCAAAAGGTTGTATTTGTCCACCCTAGGCTCTAGATACGAGGTCGGGGAGAGTTCTACTGCTAGACCTACCAGAGGTCGGGGGATAGATTATGGATTTGTCAGCTGGGTAGATGCTGAAGGGAGGCGACAGGGGATTAGAGATGTTAGGTACAGTAATAAGGATACTTGGGTAGATCTGGCAGAAGCAGTTCCTGAGATAGCACCTATGATCGTGGGAGAGGTCAATACTAGAGTCATAGAGCTTGTTGAGCTCCATGAGCATGATACACAAGACTTGTATGCTTTACTAGAGGATGCTCAGGATAGTAGGTCTCATATATCACAGCGAGTCGATATGGACTCACCGCGGGTCGATTTACTTATGGGGGATAGGATGACTCTCCAGGAGACAGTATGGATGGTGGAGGAGGAGGCCTATGCTTCCCGAGAGGCTTGGGCTCACTCGATAGGATTGAGTCAGGCAACTCATCAGGAGCTTTAGACCTACCGTGATCATGTGTATGCACACGAGACCCATCTCCAGGCATACTAGACACAGCTATAGCTGCAGGGTACTCTCATTCAGACACAGCACCAGGTACATGAGACTCGTTTTCAGATGCAGCAGGCTGAGTTAGCAACGCTTCGAGAGACTAACCATAGGCGTCAGGACCAGATGGTAGAGACTCTCCGAGTCATTAGAGACATGAGGCAAGAGATGAGCTACATGCAGGCCGAGTTGTTAGCACTGCGAGAGTAGCGGAGGAGAGCTAGACAGTCAGGACCAGAGGCTAGGATTCCAGATCACTAGGATGCTTCTGGGGATGCTGACAGTCACATCTAGTGATTTATGTTATTTTATCTTGCTAGGCCATTGTACAGGCATGTTAAGTATTAGGGGTTTTCCCCGCTAACATAGCCTTAGGTCTTTTGTATTGTATTATGTGTACTCCGACAACTATTTCATGTAAAATTTTCAAAGTTATGAATGAAATGGATGTGTTATGTTGTACTATATACCTCTCTTATGTTGATATCTCATCTATACATTATTATATTTTGTCATATAACCCTATGTTTTGTCTTTTGTGATCTAGACAAATCATGGCACCTATGACCAGAAGAGGACCGAATACCCCTATTAACAACACCAACCCAAACAACATGACTCCAGAATCCATCCAAGCAATGATTGACCAAGCTCTTTTGCGAAACTCCACCAATAGAGATGGAAGCCACAGTTCACACGAGGATAACCGAAGGAACATGCAAACTGCGTGCCCTTGTTTTTACGCTGACTTCATGAAGTGTCAACCTTTGACCTTCAAAGGGACTGACGGCGTGGTCGGTTTGACTCGGTAGATTAAGAAGATGGAGTTAGTTTTCAATATCAGTGGTTGTGCTATTGAGAACCAAGTAAAGTTTTCCACCTGTACTATGTTAGGTGATGCTTTGACTTAGTGGAATGGTCAGATAAGAACCTTAGGTCCTGAGGCATATGCAATGACTTGGGAAGTACTCAATAAAAAGATGACGGACAAGTATTGTCCGCATGGTGAAATCAAGAAGTTAGAAATTGAGCTGTGGAACCTAAAGGTCAAGGGGAACGATGTTCCAGCATACACTGAACGTTTCCAAGAACTAACCCTGATATGTACCAAGTTTGTTGCCAACGAAGTCGAGAAGGTTGACAAGTACATCAGCGGACTTCCTAACAGCATTTATGGGAACGTCAAGTCTGCCAGACCTAAGACGTTAGATGAGACTATTGAGTTGGCCAACGACTTGATGGATCAAAAACTCCGCACCTACGCAGAAAGGCAATCTAACAACAAAAGGAAGGCTGATGATTCATCCAGGAACAACCATGGTCACCAGCAACAACCCTTCAAAAGGCAGAATGTCGCCAAGGTCTACAATATGGGGACAGGCGAAAGGAAGCCTTACGGGGGATCTTTGCCCAAGTACACCAATTGCCATCTTCACCACAATGGCCAGTGCACCCAGAAATGCCACAAGTGCAACAAAGTAGGGCATTTTGCTCGCGATTGCAAGAGTACTGGTAATACAAGTGTTGCTAATACTCAGAAGGGCAATGGGGCAGCTCCCAAGGGAAATGGTTGTTTTGAGTGTGGAGCACCAGGGCATTTCAAGAGAGATTGTCCTAAGTTGAAGAATAAGGATGGAGGAAATGGGAATGCACAAGGCTGGGTTTATGCAGTTGGGAATGCAGAAAAGAGAGGAAATGCATCGGGAAACCCTGATGCCAATGTCATCACGGGTACGTTCCTCTTAAATAACCACTATGCATCTATCTTATTCGACACTGGTGCCGATAGAAGCTTTATATCCACTGCATTTAGTTCCTTGATTAACATCGCCCCAACTCCATTAGAAAATTGTTATGATGTCGAATTAGCTGATGGGAAATTAGTCGGGATAGACACTATTATACGAGGTTGCACTTTAAATTTATTGGACCATCCATTCAACATAGATCTAATGCCCGTAGAACTGGGTAGTTTCGATGTCATTATTGGTATGGACTAGTTAAGGAGATGTCATGCCGTGATCGTGTGTGATGAGAAACTTGTTCAAATTCCCAATGGGAATGAAACTTTGACTTTTTGTGGCAACGAGAGTAGCAACGTGAGAGAATCTCAATTGACAGTTATCTTATGTTCAAAAGCTCAAGGGTACATGGCAAAAGGATGCCAGGTCTTTTTGGCGCAGATATCCGCCAAGAAAGAGGAGGACAAGTCGAAAGGAAAACAAATAAAGGACGTACCAATCGTCCGAGATTTTCCTGAAGTATTTCTCGAGGACTTGCCAAGTCTTCCTCCTGCTCGCCCAGTGGAATTCCAAATTGACTTATTCCCATGAGCCACGCCCGTAGCTCGAGCACATTGGCTCCATCCGAAATGAAGGAATTATCAGAACAACTTAACAAGGCTTCTTTCCGACAAAGGATTCATAAGGCCTAGTTCCTCACCTTGGGGAGCCCCGGTCTTATTCGTCAAAAAGAAGGATGGGTCGTTCAGAATGTGCATCGACTACTGAGAGTTGAATAAGCTGACAGTAAAGAATCGTTATCCACTCCCAAGGATCGACGATTTGTTTGATCAACTTCAAGGATCCATTATTTATTCGAAAATAGATCTGAGATCAAGATATCACCAGCTTAGAGTGCGAGAACAAGACATTCCAAAGATGGCGTTCTGAACTCGGTATGGCCATTACGAGTTCCAGGTTATGCCATTCGGACTGATAAACGCACCTACGGTATTCATGGACCTCATGAACCGAGTATGCAAGCCTTACTTGGATAAGTTTGTAATTGTCTTCATCGATGACATACTTATTTATTCAAAGGACGAGAAAGAGCATGGAGAACATCTCAAGGTTATTTTAGAATTGCTTAAGAAAGAGAAGTTATATGCCAAAATTTTAAAATGTGAATTTTAGATTCCGAAAGTACAATTTCTCGGACACGTCATTGATAGCAGAGGCATACATGTGGATCCAGCCAAGATAGAATCTATTAAAGATTGGGCATCTCCTAAGACACCAACGGAGATCCGCCAATTTTTAAGTCTTGCTGGTTACTATCGAAGGTTCATCGAAGGATTTTCGAAGATTGTTAAGTCAATGATGAAACTCGAAGATTGCTAAGTCAATGACGAAACTTACTCAGAAAGGAATCAAGTTCGACTGGGGTGAAAAGGAAGAGAACGCTTTTCAGTTAATAAAGCAGAAGTTGTGCAGTGCACCAATTCTGGCTTTACCTGAAGGGAGCGAAGGGAGTGAATGACTAGCTTAGGTGCTGTA
>BQNB010148677.1:0-16267 GCA_026074375.1 Tanacetum coccineum | reverse complement strand
TCTTACACCACCGTACTATATAAAGTCGACATCATTTTATTTTTTCAAAAATCCTATGTCCAAAAGTCAAGACGCATCCCTAGTTACCCTAGGACGATCAACTAATAAGTTTACACGCCATTAAGGAATATACCAATTCATCATTTTTGACGAATACGTAATACCATAGAGTTTGGTAGTTACAACACCATCATAGTTATAAAGTCGTCATCACTCAAAGAAAGATGTTATAACTGACGCGTTAAGCCAAAGGGAAAAAAGAGAGCCCGCTAGAAGTCGAGCTTTGGTCACGACAATAAATATTAAACCAACATCACAAATCCTGAAACTCAAGTTAAAGCACACGAAAGGGGAATGCAAATGAGTTACCAAGCGTGGTAACGAAATATTCGAATGACATAAATTAAAAATAACAAAATAGACATGTTGCCAAAACATCCTCTTATTATATTAGAAAATATAGATTTCAACAACATCCGTTTATTATCTTAGAAATAAGATTACATAAGGACATAAAGGAAATACAAGCTTTATTACAACCCTCCCCTAGCAATAATATCTATTTCTTCCAAAGGAGATCCACGTCGATTGAAAGAACGTTGAGGGGCATGAGAATTGCTATAATAAAGGCCAAATACTGAAATCCTTCTTCGAATGGGAAGTAGGCAAGGTTAATGCCGAGTGCTATCGCGGTCGCTATCGCCAAGAGCGTGATGATGTGCAACATTTTTGAGGATTGGATAAGAGAAAATGTAAGTGAAAGATTAAGTGTTGTATGGAGAAATGGAGGATAAAAATTTAGTATTTAAAGAGAGAAAGTAGCCGTTGGGGCTACTGTTTATAGCTGTTGGAGTTACTATTCATATAAAAAAGAATTTATTACCCACACCTCTTCACAAAGACCGCACCATCTTCAAGTGCCGTGTCTTAAGCCTTGAGGACAAGGCTCACTAACGGGGGGAGACTATAACACCCCGTGTTTTAGGGTCATTGACGCCGTCAATAAATTCACTATTTATTTTTAATATTGTACGCGTTTGCTTTTAAATCATAATCGTTAAGTTAAATCGCGTAAGCTAAAAATTATCGTTCAATGTAAACGGGCATCAAACAATTAAATGTTTACATCAAGCAAGTGTTAAGTAATTATTTTGAGGATAATTATTAACTTTGTTCATTGTATTTTTATTGGTTGCATAAAGTGATTACGTTTCGCGATAAAATACGTTTAGGCATACCCGGAACCACCACAATTAATCTACGCTTCAACAAATACTTATTTTTACATTCAACACTCAAAGTTTTGTTAAACTTTACCCAAGTTAATATTATTAGTCACTTTGTACATAAGAAAAATAAAACAAGACTTATACATTTCAAGTTATACCTTTATAACTAAAAACTACAACTTGTAACTTGTAAATGATACAAGATATTTGTTAAATATCAAAAACACAACATATACTCCCTCCCCCCCCCCATAAATTTCGTGTATATTGAGTCTAGGGAGACAAGGAGCACACAAATGAACCACTTGAAGCTTTGTACTACACCAACTCATTAAGGCTTGGACTAGATCATGTTATTTTGACCAAAGACCCCTAATTTCCTCCCCTTTGTCCCTTGACCAGCCAACCCCCCTCTCTTGCATAGTCTTGGTCTTTGTTTACTACCTTTGACTACCCTTTTACATATATATTACATACATACAAGTGATAGCAAGACACAACACATTTCCATTTACCAAAAATCAACTTATCTCTCTCTTTTGGCTCCTACATAGCCACGACTACAAACACCCAAATTAGACAATCCATAGCTTGATTTTCTAAGACCATACAAGCATACACACATCCTTCCTATGATAACCTAAGGTGTTTTGAAGGGTTGGCTAAGCCTTTGCAAGATTTAATCAAGTGATTTCAAGATTAGGGTTTTCTTGGAAAACTAGGGTTTCAAGTTGTGTAAGCTTGTGTTTGTAATCTAAACAAGGGTTTAGATTGTGTTTTCCATCATCATACATCATTATAAGGTTATCTAAAACCCTTTATGGATTTACATTTATGATTTTATGAGTATATATGTTCTATGTAGCAAGAATCACCATTTAGGACTTTTAAACATGTAGAAAGAGTTTTTACTTGTGATTATCATTTTGTACACTTTTACATATGTTATGATGTTGTTAATATTATGATATAATGGAAGTATAAGTGATGTACCATGTTGGTTAAGTATAAAAATGTATATGTACAAATTAGGGTTTTTAAAGTACTTAAGGAAAGTATGTTTTCATGTGATGTTAATAACTTGTAAATCTTGTTATCATGGACATATGGACAAAGGGTGGACTAAGGACATTATTATATGTATGACATAGTATATAAAGAGTATTGGAAGACTTGTGATAAATTACTAAATAGGAAAGTACAAAAATCAAGTTTACAACATGTTTTTACGAAAAACCTCTAAACTTTCTGTTTGGATTCAACACATAACCTGGTCATATTATGTTTTTATAAGATAATACGTCTCATGACGATTCCAAAAAGCTAAGAAACTCGAAAAACGGACTAATAACGAAAAAGATACGCTAATTACGAGTTATACGTTAATTAAACGGGTTTATAAAATAACTTTTATAAAAACAAGTTATAAAAATTATACAAATATAAGGTTTGATATTTTTATTAGATCACACATAATTTTAGGATTTCAAAATGATAAGAATCGAAAATTTTCAATCGATAACGAAGGAGTTATGAAATACGCGAGTTTACGACAATAAATACTTTTATAAAACTATTTTTATAAAAGTTACTATTCATGACAGAAACTTCTATTTTGTAAACCTCATAAATAAGTAGAACTTTCAATTACGAGAACGTGCTCAAAAGAATCGCTAAAAACGGAGCTATAACGAATAATTTACGCCATTTACGGGTTTTACGATAACTAAAACTAAAAAAATAATTTTAAAACTGAGATGAACAGTAAAAATCACTGTTCATCAGAGGACATGAAATACAAAAATGTCATATTTTGATACGTTATCTTAATACGAAAGCGTGGGCATAAGAAACGCAAGAAACGGACTTGAAACGTGAAAGTTATGTCATTTTTACCAAAGGTATATTTATAAATGTATTAACTTTATAAAGATGATTTTACTAAAACGCTTAGATGGTGATTAGCTATATAGAATGATATATGATAGTAGTTACCCAATGTGATTAGTACTTATACGACCTATAATTGTTTAGGTTGCATTCGGGCGTTTTAGTGACGCATTTTCACTTGTGAAGTATATTATTGATTAACTCACTCGAGGTGAGTTCATAGCCCCATGTTTTACTGGTTTTAAATATATTTTTGGGGTGAGAACATGCTTTGTTTACAATTGGACGCAAGTAACTTTGAAATACTTACTGTTTTGGATATTGCATACCATGCAATACTTACTGTTTTGGATATTGTATACCATGCAATACTTACTGTTTTGGATATTGTATTCCATGCAATACTTACTGTTTTGAATATTGTATACCATGCAATACTTATTGTTTTGGATATTGTTATTACATGCTATACCACTCTAAACAATTGCGGTTCCTTCACTCATACATTTTACAAACTAATGAATTCACCACATTATTGTGACGTTTTAAAATGTTTTTAGGTGGTCAATAAGGCACGAGGTGCAAGGGATACATTGGTGGTCGTTATTTTGGAAGTCAATAACATTAAAGATTTTTTTGCATTACATATATGGGGAAAACGTTTGTTTTCGAACTAGAATCTTTGTATAATTTAACAATGAACAAGTATAGCTTCGGGCTTTTGTAACAAACACTTTGCTAAATCCAATGTATCGGTTTTAAACGACACTTTTAAAGGTCGTTCTCATATCTTGTGCAATGGTATTATGAAGTAACGCTCCCAAACCCATATTCCGCTGCGACCCATTTTGGGGGTGTTACACGAAATGCCGTCTTTTCGATATCCCCTTCATGAATGTGCAATTGATGATATCCGGCTCGTAGATCAAGCTTAGAAAAAATATTCGCACCGTGGAGTTCATCTAATAGCTCATCAACAATTGAAATAGGGAAACGATCTTTGACAGTCACAACATTAACAACCCGATAGTCAACACAAAAGCGCCAAGTTCCATCCTTTTTTTAACAAGAAGAACCGGGGAGGAAAATGGACTGCTACTTGGGCGAATAATCCCGTCAGATAGCATTTCTGAAATCAATCGCTCCATTTTTGTTTTTTTGAAAATGCGGGTAACGGTAGGGTTTAACGTTGACTGGTGGTGTATTGGGTAGCAAGGGAATGCGGTGATCGAAGGGTCTTTTGGGAGGTAAGCCTTTAGGAAATGAAAAAATAGTGTCATAACGGGTGAGAAGGTTTTGCAAGGCTGTAGCAAGTGTTGGAACAGGGGCTGGATGAATGACTGGGGATGAAGAGTTATCTTGTGAGGGAATAATATGTAAGTGAAAAAAGATGCAACAGAATCTTGTGCTTGTGTTTTGTGGAGTTGTGATAAAGATATATGTGAAAAAGAGGGATTGACCAACCCATTAAATCGAACCTGTGTGCCACTGTCAGTAAGTTCCATGTAAAGTGCTTTGTAATCAAAGACAATAGGACCCAACGATGCCAACCATTCGACACCCAACACAATATCAGCACCATATATCGGCAGTAAATAAAGATCCACCGTGAAAGAAGTATGATCCAATAACAATTGTTGTTGGCGCACCAAACCTGTACACCCAACCGTATCCCCATTACCAACCGTGACTTTGAGGTGAGGACTCGGTTCGATGGCTAATCCCAAATGTTTAGCTAATCTTGACTGGATAAAGTTATGGGTAGAACCACCATCGATTAAAGCTACAACAGACTGACCATTGATGGAACCAGCTACTTTTAAGGTTCGAGGAACAAACTGTCCAGTTAGAGCATGTAAGGAAATGGCGGGTATAGGTTCATCTATTGTGAGTGGGGGAGCGGGTTCCTCTATGAGAGTCGGGGTAGGTTCAACAAACCCATCAGTTCCATTTACTTGCACATCTTCTTCTGCCAATAAACACAAAAATTGCTTGGACTTGCACCGGTGTCCAGGCGAAAAAGTCTCATCACAATTAAAGCATAAGCCTTTTTCCCGTCGGGCAGCCATTTCTGTTGGGGTGAGGCGTTTAATAGGGAAAGTGGGGTTACGAGTAGTGGTTGCGGGGTGGGAAGGGGTAGGTGGAAGTTGTCTAAAGTTAGTCGATCGGGGGATGTAATGCGTGATGTGGCCAACTTATCTTCAACGAGTTTTGCCATACCAATTGCTTCATGAAGGGAAGATGGTTTTAACAAAAATAGTTCACGTTTGATATCTTCTCGAAGACCGAACAAGAAGCAGTTGAGGAGGTTTGCAGTAGAAAGAACCTGGACGCGGTTTGATAATGCTTCAAATTCGGTCAAATAAGCGGTAACAATGGTAGTTTGCTTGAGCTTGTAAAGAACAACCTCATGGTTGACAAACGAGGACGGCCCAAAACGTAGTTCTAGGTCACGAGCAAACTTGTCTTACGTCGAGAGTTGAGACGTGGAATGCATCCACGAGTACCATTGTAGTGCATCACTTGTCATATAAAAAGAGGCAACGTCTAATTTTTAGGCATCGGGTGTGCGATGGAATGCAAAAAATCGCTCCATTTTAAAAAGCCACCCCAATGTATTTGAACCAGAGAAGCTTGGAATTTCTAACTTTGGTAAACGCGGTTGTTGAGTAGAGTTAGGATTAGGCAAAAGCGGCGGTGGTGTGGGTGGTGTTTGATGAAGAGGTTGTTTTTCTAATCTCGCGAGTTGAAGTGTAATATCTGATAAGGATTTTTGAAGATCGTTATATAGGGTAAAACTTTTATCGAGAGCCTCCGAATGTCGTTCGACGGTGCTGCCAATGGACTCCATCTTGGACAGGGAGATAGATTGTTAATATAACTGATCTGTCAGTTTGTGAAGAGATTCTTCAAATGCTTTGTACCGGGTGACATATCATTCTCCCATGGTGAGTAGGCATGATGAAAGCACCAATGTTGCACTGATATTTTAAGAGTAATGTTACAGGAACGGTTAAAGGATCAATTAGACGTGAAGGAGAAGAGAAGAAGAGGAGAAATGTATTTGAACCAGCGAAGGTTGAAATTTCTAACTTTGGTAAACCAAAAACGCACATAAATTGTCATAAATATGCTTGTTTTTGTGTTTGTACTGTGCAGGTACCAGATATTCACTAAAAGATAAAAATCAATGCCAAACCGGACAAAACCGAGCATGATTTGGAATGAACGCTAAAAACTGAGGCCAGGGGTACAAAAGGATTAAAAACGAAGCTCAAACGGAAATTACCGGATCGACTCGACAAAAGTTGCGCATTTAATGAAGACAAAACGAAGTCAAAGTCAACCCCGGGATACGGCATTGAAAAGAGCATCGAAAACCAAACCCAAAAATACTTTGAAGACTAAGTAGGCCTACCCGCACCCATTTAGTGGGCCGGGTCAGCCCACTTTATTTAATAAAACCCTTTTAGTCCCAAACTGGCCCATTTCCTTTTAACTGGCCCAAAACTAATCCAACACCCCTAACGGGCATTAAGCCCAACCCCATTACCCTTACATTGTTAGTCCTTCAAGGACTAACATAGTTAGTCCTTGAGGACTAACTATGCAAACCCTCACCCATTTCCAGGGACCAAAAGTTTGTGAAAATTATTAAGAAGAGTTTTGCAACACATGATATATAACATTCAGGGACTCATTTTGCCAACCCGTGAAACTTATACCCTGTCACTTTTTAAAATAGGATAAACACTGTTTATCCTTTTACCCTTTTTTCCCGCCAAAGCTCAGTCCCGCATTAAAGCTCACGTGTTCATCTTCCCCACTTTACCCTGCAACACTCGAAAAAACACCAAGGGTAAAACCCTCACTCTCACTCCACAAAACCCCTTATTGCCACCTTGGAAATCCCATTGAAAACGCAAAAGATTCAAGGGTCAAGATCATTAGAATTGGGCACAAAGCAAAAAGGAGGATTGAGTTAAAAGAATTGAAGCACTCACACATCTAACACAACAAACACAAAAGGTTTGAAGACTCAACCTATAAAAAAGAAAGAAGACAGAAGATGTGGGGAGTAGTTTTTTTTAGTTTTATCTAGTTTATTTTAGTTTTTAGTTAAAATTACTTTAAAATGTTCTTGAAGTTTATCTTTAAGTTATTGTATTTTTTTTTAATTCCAGCTTTGTACTCATTTTCATTAATACAAGAATCAAGTTCGAGTTTTATCAAATTATGTCCTTTGGAATTATATTGCACTCAAGCTCATTTTATATCACAAGTCATCTCCTTAAGCTTTTCTAAGTTTTTTTTAACCTGTTTTACTCATTAGAGCTATTCAAATAGCTCTTGGAAGTTTACTGTGTCATTGGAAGCAATGTTATGGTTTTAAGCTTTGGAAGATAAGCCAGAATTGGACGGGCTTATAGGGTAAATTTTATTGGCTTATATTTGTAAGCTAAAGCTTGTAAAAGCTCAATTGAGCATTTATTTTCACTCCTGTCAAGCACAGGACAAGGTTCACTTTCCCTTTACTCTTATTCAGCTTATAAACTTTTCCTGCTTACTCTCAGCTTATCACTGCTTATTTTAATGTTTTTATGCTTAATGTGTTTAATGTTAGTTTAATAGTCCTCAAAAATCAAGTCTGCATCATTAGTATTAGTTCAATTTGAGTTTTACTTAAAACTGCTTAGTATAGAAGTCATTTTGCTTCATTTGTATAGCTGAATTATTAGTGCTTATTCCATGTTTCCTTTGGCTTATTTGTTGTTATTTCATCTTAGGTTATAACTGTTTTCTCATAAGCTACCTTAAGTTAGCTTGTTTTAGTTTAAAAATCCAAATCCTGTCCTTAAAGGAGTGTTTGGCATAAGCCTCAAATGGGTCAGTATGGTAATGTAATGGGTTGGGGTCATTAAGCCTATTTCACTTAACCAAAATAAGGTCTTGTGGGTAGTTTTTATAAGCTTTTATAGTCTGCATCTTAAAAACTAAGAATTTTATAGCTTTGGTTCAAGTCTGTGTTGAATTTCATTTTTTGATTTGCTTATTTTGATTGTTGTCTTAAGATAGCTATTAGTATATATTTTTGTGTCCATTTTGAGTGTTGTCATGCATTAGTTGTAAGCTAAGACTGCCTACAATTGTTGGATTTGTTTTAGCTGTCCTCTGTCCCCCATTTTTTTTTTTTTTTTTTCACCCTAAGTAGTTGATAAGATCCAGTTTTTTAAGCTTAAAACTAGATAAGCTATGGTTGTTTTTAGGGTCTGAAACCTCTTGCATAAGCTCTCAGTGTACCAAGTACCATCTTTAGAGCTTATCTTCAAGTTTAAAGCTTATTAAGGCACCTAAATTTAGGCCTGCAAAAAGTGATTTTTCTTTTTAAAAAAAAACAAAAGCTCCCCTGGTGCAAAAGCCCTTTTTGACAGCCCTTGTTAGCTGTCCATTTGCTTATCAAAGTCTTTGCAATTTCCATTTTTAGATAGCTTATAGGTTGTGATTTAATCCCCTATAAGCTCAGCCATTGGGATCCACTCTAAGGGCTTAAAAATAAGCCCTAAAAGTGCCCAAGGGCCTGCTTGGCCTGTACCCTAACCCTTTAGGCTTATTTGCTTATTTCAGCATATTTATCAGTCAATTTAGCTTATTTAAGTTCAGATTAGCTTATTAGGTTAGGTTGAGCTTATTTTACCTATTTGTGCTTTGTTTAATGCTTATGCTAGCTTATTTGAATGTTTAGTTAAAATCTAAGTGGTTAGCCCTTTTGGCTTATCTGTCTTATTTGAGCTTTTCTGCCTGTTTTAGTTTGCTTAAGTTAGCTTATAGTTGCTTATTAGGTCAGGTTAGTTTTATATCTTAGCTTATTTCTCAATTTAGTTTCCTTATTTTGGCTTAAAAAGCCAACAGGCTTGTGCATACTTAAGCTTAACTGTCACATCTTTTAAGCCAATTTCTGGCTTATTAATAAGTTTTCATAAAAAGTTTCAGTTAGCAAAAATGCTTATTTCAGAGGCTTGTCTTCACAGTTTTAAAAGAAAAATAAAAAAAATGAAAAAGGGAAGAGGGGAAGTCAGGGGTGAGCAGGGCTCGAACCCCTGACCTCAACCCTCCTCAACCTTCTCAACACACACTCTGCTGCCAACGTGCCCTTGGGTCTTTTTCATTCTTAGTTTACATAATTTAATAGTTAATGTCATTTTGGTAGGTTAGGCTTATCAGGCTTATTTGCTTATTTAACTGCTTATTAGATAAGCTGGCATCCTCTCTCCAATTTTCCTAGAATCAGCAATAGTCAAGGCATTTTCTGTATTTTTTTAGATTTTTATAAAAACATTTACTATTTTTAATAATTTATTTTCTTTAAAATCTTAATTAATTCATAAAAAATAAAATAAAAATCAGAAAAATACAAATCTTTTTTCAAAAATTTTCTTTTATTGTATATTTTCTAGGAAAAATAAATTTACTTTCATAGGGTCATTTTTGCAACTTTTCACTTTTTAAAGAACGGGATTCGTTCCCGTTCTTGTTTTGACTCGTTTTTGGTCTTAACTAACTCCGTTTTCGATCTAGTTTTTTTTAAACTTCGTTTTTAGTCACTTAGGACCCATTAAAAGTGAAAAATTCATTTAGGGATTAAAATTGAATAATTTAGGTTTTTAAAGCTCGCGTTTTTACGTTTTCGTCTACGTTTTTAGATTTAAATCATTCTAGCTTTCGTTTTTAGGTTTTCTTTTAATCGTTTTTGCATTTTTAATTGCAGTCATAGAAAAACCAATTATAATCTTGTAATATTCAAACATCAATTATCAATCCGTTATTCGATTCTCCATTGCACACCTCGTTGGGACATAACGACCCGGGAAATCAAACTTCCGGTTATATATATTTTTTATTTTGTGAATTCTTAACCAATCCTTGGCTAAGGGTATTTAGTTGATTGTTTGCCTATATATTATATATATAATATCAAACGAATCAAAGGCCAATCCCTTCAAGGATCTCAAATGGTCCTACGTATCTCGGTGCTAACTTACCTTTTTTCCAAAACAAACTACATCCTTCCAATGCGACACCTTTAACAATACCTGATCACCCACCTCAAACTCTAACGGCTTACGCCTAAAATCAACATAGCTCTTTTGACGATCTCTCGTTGCTTTGGGCTTTTCCTTTACCAACACTACCTTATCTGTCGTTTCTAGCACTAACTCAGGTCCAATCAAACTGCTCTCCCAATCTCTGCCCATAGAACAGGCGACCTACATTTCCTTCCAACCAAAGCTTCAAACGGAGCACACCGAATGCTCAAATGATAACTACCACCAAAATTGATAACACATGCCATCATTATATCTTCCAAAGTCTGAATCATACGTTCAATTTGTCCATCCGCTTGAGGATGCTAAGTAGTACTCAAATCCAATCGCGTTTCTAACACTTTCTGCAGTGTCTGCCAAAACCACGAGGTAAATCATATATCTCAACCTAAGTTGATCGTCATCAGAATTCCATTCCTTGCTATTATTTCATCAATATAAATCCTTGCCAACTTCACATCTTGAAATCTTCATGTATAGCTAGAAAATGAGCTAACTTGGTCAGTCTATCGACCATCACCCAAATCACATCATACTCACTACTTTGACCTTGGAATTTAGTAATAAAATCCATCGTGATTCTATCTCATTTTCACTCAAGTATCTCAGGCGTTTGCAGCAAGCCAAAATTCTTTGATATTGCAGCCTTCACCTCTTAAATAAATCCGACATTTGCTAACATAGGTAGCTATATCCTTTTCTACACGTGACTCCAAATACATGTCTCCAAGGTTATAGTACGTCTTATCCGCTCCCGGATGTACCAAGTACTTTGATGCATGGGCCTTATCCATTACACTCCCTACCAATAGAACCTAAATTTGATCCATAAAGTACAAACTCTCGTCTCCTTTTCTTTCCATCTGTTGATCAAAACCATGTAACCTTTCTGCGAGTACGTTCTCTTGCTTGAACGCCTCGCTTTGGGCTGCTAGTATCATTCCTCTTTCTCGTCTTGATTTCACTCTCTCCTTTCTACTCAACGCATCACTCACTACATTCGCTTTATCGAAGTATCACACAAATCATTCTTCAAAGTCTGAAAAGCCTCTTCTTGTTCTATGCTCCACTCATACTTCTGATTCCTCTCAGTTAGGGAAGTAAGGGGGTTCAAAAATATTTAAAAAAATCGCGATGAACGTTGGTAGTAACCTGCCAATCCTAAGAATAATCATCCAATTACTCACTGCCTCACTCTTACTCGGGTCCTCGTGACCAAGAAAATGCACTTCTGCCTACCAAACTTATAATTAGAAAACTTAGCATACAACTTCTCCTTCCTCAGTAACTCTAACACTAACTTCAAATGAACTTCATGTTCCTCCTTCGACTTTGAGTAGGCCAGAATGTCATCAATGAATACGATGACAAACCTACCTAAGTACGGTTTGCAACACAATTCATTAAGTCTATGAAAACCGCTGGTGCATTGGTTAACCCAAAAGGCATAACCGTAGACTCAAAATGTATGTATCTCATTCGAAATGCGGTCTTTGGAATGGCATCCTCATGCACTCGTAGCTGATGATAACCGGACCAAAAATCTATCTTTAAGAAAGGACATGCTCCTCGTAACTGATCAAACAAGTCATCAATCCTAGGGAGTGGATAACGGTTTTTAACAGTTAATTTGTTCAGCTCCTTATAGTCGATACACATACGGAAAGATCTATCTTTCTTCTTTACGAATAACAAAGGTGCTCCTCATGGCAAATGACTAGGTCATATGAAACCCTTATCTTGCAACTCTCGAAGTTGTTCAGACAATTCTTGCATTTCCGAGGGTACTAGACGATATAGAGACTTCGCGACTGGTGTCGCTCCATGAACTAAATCTATACAGAACTCAACTTCTCGTCGTGGTGGTCATCGATAAATCTTTCAGAAACACATCAATAAAATCTCATACGACGGAAATATCACTCAATTTTGATTCACCTACCTTTGTGTTCATTAAAGTTTTCACGACTCCTTGAGTACGTTCACCATGAACCCGAAGTATCTCATCATCTTCCAACGGTATCTTAACCACCATCTCATGACATACTATCACAAACTTCCTCTTGGACAACCAGTCCATTCCCACAATCACATCAAAGCTTCCATGACTCAACGGTATCAACGAACTCCAAGGGTTATGAACAATCAAATAGGATAACAAACGAATATCGAGTCAAAGGCTAGAATACATATAGGGGATTACACATATGCAAATAGCCGTGGATAAAATGACATAAGAATCCTTTGAAAGAAAGGATACGTATATGCACCGAGAGAAAGCGCAAACAAAAGAAAATCAACAGGCGTACCACGACAAAAGAACACATAAAAAAATCAATACGAAAGACGGAAATTCTTATACCAATTATCGACTTTACTCGAAAGACCAAATTATATAATGTTTTTATAAAAAATCAATTTAAAATAAAGAAGTCACTTTAAGTATATAAAAAATCATTTTAAAGAATAAATAAAATTATCTTAAATGTAATCTTTATAAAATTCATTCTGGTTGTCATAAAAATCTAGAGATGGTTATCTAATGGTGTATCGTACCTTACCACTATAGAAATCAATTTTAAACTTGAATTTTTATAATAAAAAAAATCTATTAACAAAGAACATTTTATACACAGTTTTCTCCAAACACCAACACAATAATTCCAAAGGGTTTTTATAATTAGACATCAATTATAAAACATGTTACTCAAGCAAAGGACACCATAATACCATAAGGGATCGTAAAACACCATACAGACTCTAACACAATTCTATTGTTTGAAAATGAAAGAAAATACCAGGAACCATATACTCAAAATAAAATCAAACGAACTTGTACAAGAAAACTCATGCAAGACGTTACGTACCCAAAAAAAAACGTAAGGTCATATCCAAAATAACGATTAACAGAGCAAACCTAAAAGCATCGATACAAACACGTCACCAACGGGTTACAAAAACCAAGGGATATACAACCAAGGGAGTAATGATCCACACTAATATGTTAGAAACAATTAGTGCTTAAAAGAAATGTTTGATACTCATACGAGTAATCAATACAACGAAAGAACTAACAAAACGCGCCTAAATCCGAATGAGCATATCCGAACAACCAATATACATCGAGACGTCGAATAGGAAAAATCAGGTATCCTTACTAACAATGTACGATGAAGGGATGCTAAGCTTAGACTTAGGAAATCCAAACAAATAACCAAGCAAACGATCAAACTCTATAATAGCAATACTAGGTATCTGCAAATACTAGATAGAATGAGAACTTACTATCTATACAACTCAACTTAACATATCCTCCAATTAGGGTAAGAGGAAAGTTCTCTACCCATACCACCATCTTTATCATGAATACACATATAAAAAAATATTACACTACCACCTTACAACAAACACAAATAAATGCAATCATGGTCACAAGTCTACATGTGTGATGCCTTTATAATTATGTTGGCCACTATAATTATAAGTGCCTCCTTTCACACGTTTACTTAACTTTCCCAAGATTACCAATTCAATCATAATTCACATATAAGCACATATTCCACATTGCACATCTTAAACCACTCCAACTTAACACATAATGGATGCTCCATCAAATAACTACTTACTTATATCACAATAAAATCGAAAC
Organism: Tanacetum coccineum; assembly: GCA_026074375.1. Taxonomy (NCBI): domain Eukaryota; kingdom Viridiplantae; phylum Streptophyta; class Magnoliopsida; order Asterales; family Asteraceae; genus Tanacetum; species Tanacetum coccineum. The sequence continues at coordinate 2,396 of BQNB010148677.1, read as the reverse complement.
GACAATAAAGAATGAAAGTCCGCACGACTCCCAAAATACAAAAAACGAAATAAATAAACATAACAACATGACAATGTAAAGGAACCGGGATAAACTTATGCGGGCCTCGCTTGGGCTTGAATTGCCATCCGCAAGAATCCACCGACTCCGCGGGTCCAGCCTCATTACGCGCATGTGCTACAAACGTTTACTATCCTAATCCTCCCTTCGGTTCCCACAAGATGCTCCTTATAACGCTAAGTCCATTGGGAAAAACAGTTCCCTCAACTAGACGTTCTTACGGGTGAGGGAAAAACATAGCTAAAATACTAAGAAAGTAATACATATCATATCAGATAATGGTTGGTAAAATAACTAAAATGACAACTTAGCAAAATACGAGATATATAAGCTATGCAAAAATAGAGGAGAAGCATAGCAGTTATAGCATTAAACACTTAAGCCCTAAATGCATCTACATGAAGGACCCCTAGATTATAGTCTAGGCTTAACCACCTATTCTCTATAACCTGGCTCTGATACCAATCTGTCACACCCCGCCAAGGCGGAAATGCGAGGTGTGAAGAGAAAGAGAATCATCACAACACATTGGCGTCTATATAGAGAAACTAAAACATGCATAAAATACAAGGTATAGACACGCAGTGTCATAAAAATACCCAAACACATCAACAAAATCCAAAAGGCGTCTAACATTGAAATGATGGAATTCACGTCAATGCTATGACATGCGACATCCAAACTTTCTAACCGCGCAAAGACAAATATCATTCAACATCCAAATCAAAACAAATAAACGAAATCTAGATAACTAAACTTCGCCAGCTGCCTACGGTCCATCTAGCCACTTTTCCTAAATTTAACCTTATCATGCTGAATACCTGAAAATGATGCTTATACGTCAACCAACGGTTGGTGAGAAACACAGGTTTTCAGACACACATATCTAATCCATTCCAAAACAATTTAACCGAATTACTGTGATTATAAAACAATGCATTTGCATGGCAATTATGCTAACTAACATACATGCTAACATGCAATTCAATCCAATCAAATCAAACCAACAAATTATATACTGGGTAGGCGTACCCATCCGATCCCTCAACCAACACTTGAGTAGGCGTACTCATCCGATCCCTCAGACACCAAGCAGATGACCTAAATCGCTCTTGGATCATACCAAATCTCTTTCCCTCTAGCTCAGGCCATGGATACCCGCAAGTAATCCTCCTGGCTAGGCAACAATTCCTTCTACTAAACAGGCCATGGATACCCGCAAGTAACCCTCCTGACTTAGTTCACACATCAATATCACATCATATAACATGTAGCACATAACGCATATCAATCACATAATAGTCTATGCATTTACACTAACACATAATCACAGCAATTTAAAACTCATTTCAACACTTGCACATTTCCATCCTAAGTTTAAAACGCAATAAAAAGTGGGACTATGTAACTCACCTGAATGCTCAAAACGCAGCTTCCAATTCCTATCTCGCAACTATACAAATAAATAAACACGGTTACACGCGACCAAGCTAAAAGTTCTAGTCCATGTAACACACATATGATGGATATCTAAGGGTTTGATTAACCATCATGGGTCACCCCAACACCATGCCCAACCTTAACCACCTCATTAACACATTACACTAGTTAACTACAATTTATTCAGAAATGCAGAATTTTAATGTATCTTTACAAACTTAAAAACCTTACTTGCTGACCTTCACAAATTATACCAAAAATCACCTAAGTTCATTTATGAGTTTACTAACTACCTTGTGATTCCCAAGTCCTCTTTACATGTGCAACTATCCCAAATAAAATCCAATTTTAAAACTGTCCCAATTCGGATCTGATTGCGCACTAAAATGTATGGCCCTCATTACCATACTTAGACACACAACCAGAGGCTAATCTTCTAGCGTTTCTTTATATACATATTGAACTTAACCACTGTTGATTGGATAACCTTAATTTCACTTTTAAGTTAGGGTTTTACCCTCCCAAACACGACCTAATTCAGACCTGTATTTACTGTTTTGACAACTTTTAGTGTAATGAATATTTGAATGACTTCCCGAACTCAAAACGACTTAAGGCCATATTTTTTGAAAAATAGATTCCTTGGGCTACTGTTTAGACACCAGAAACACCCTAAAAATAATTACCATCATGGAGATATCATCTCATTAACACAACCCTAATTCTGCAAAACCCTAAATCAAGATCTAACGCAAATCGAAACGCACTGTTGCATAATCATGCTTCTAAATTTTCCCTAAATACAATATGATCATAAAACTCTATATACTTACTGAATTTTTATAAATTCCTTCTTCCCTTTTGTTTGAATCCTGTTATAACCCCTGAAATTGGGA
>BQNB010148676.1:0-16267 GCA_026074375.1 Tanacetum coccineum | reverse complement strand
GGAATGGAACATGTTAATAACGTCTCTTTTCGAGTCGTTCTATATAATGTATGACTATTGTACTCATTAATAACACCCCACTGTTGGTCCCTAATCTTGTTGTAAATTTGTGGGTGTTATAATTGTACTGGATACAAGGGTCATGCATACTTTACAAACGCTTTGTTTCAACTATACTCAACTTTTTGTGACTATCGTATGGGATACAATAGTCATACACATCTTTAATTTCAACATTCATGCATATATTTTTGGTGACTATTATAACGATTGAAATGGTCATATACTCTTTACAAATATTTAATCCAACATTTACATTTACAAAAATCTATAAACTCACCAACTTTATGTAGACACTTTTTAGCATGTTTTTCTTAGGTAAATTAGATGCTTGGCTTACTTGATGTACATCGGAGTCTAAAATTTCAAGATTTCACACATGGATTTCTACAAACAAATCTCGTTGTGCTACTTTCAAGATTTTCATTGTGATGCAATTATGGGACCAATGTTATATCAAGTTCAATTTCAATTAAATTAACGAGATTACTTTCCAAACGACACATTTAGAGGTCGTTCTCTTGTATTTTGTGTTGTTGTATTATGAAGTAACGTTCTCGGACATTATTCTGTTGCGACCCATTTTTGGGGGTGTTACAAATTTTCCCTAAATTTAACAAAGTAAAGAAAACGTACCTTGGCCTCCGCAACTTCCTTGTTTAAACACCATCCTTATAAAACCGCTTGGGGTCGAAGGGAATGCCAAACGGAACATAAAGATTTTTAATTATGAAAATTAATGGCTTCCCTTTGTGAATATGATTCCAAGTCGTGATATTTAATTCCTCGACAAAAATCTCAGTTTTGAAAAATTTTCTTGATGTATCGTGACTTGTTTTCAAAAGCTTACTTGACCCTTGTACATAAGCACCAACATCTGTATTTATCTCGTTAGGTAACGGTAAGACGGATACATCCCCCAAAGGCTTATCGTCATTGTCCTTATTAGATTTTAAATCATCGAGATAAATTACGTTAAAAGGAAATAGATCGTTAAAGTATAAAATGTTTTGTTCCTCTTCATCATATTCGGACAATGATGTTTCATCTTTTAAATTAGATTCATCGATGTGTTGAGGGCTCGCAGCAGGTTCAGTTAAGAAATCTGATTTAGAGGTTAGAGCATCATTATAAACAATGGTTGGAAATTGGAAATTCATTCTCAAAATCTTTAAGGCAGTCTAAATCATCAAAATAACCGATCGTAGGCTCGGGTGACGCAAACGAAGGCATATTGACTTTATCATTATCATTTTTCGAATCCGTTTTCAAATTATCGACAAAAAATAATTTATAAGAAAATGAGTTTTTGTCAAAAATTACCGTGTAATCTTCATCTTCGGATTCATCAAATGATATTCTAAAGTCAATTTTATCATCATCAAGAGAACTTACCGTGCGTTCACACGAGAGTGCTACCCGAGACGTAAACGTGTCATCAAAGACTATAGCTGGGAATTCGGTTTCAACAGATAAGTACTATACTGGGAGATTTCAGTTTTTTCAACAGGATTTGAGTTGTGAACTTCAACATCCGATCCCCAGAATTCGTACATAGCATAAGAGCAGTTTTCCAGTTATACACTGAACCATGCTGATAATGTGTATGAATACACATATCCTTGTGTACCTAAAGATAACCCAATTAAACACCAAAACAGTTCAAAAAAGGGCAAAAATATGCTTGTATGTTTTGTTTGGTGTGTGCAGTGTAATAACGATAGTATCTAAAATCAGACCGAATCACAAGAAAGAGATTCCAAAAAATAGGAAAAGGCAAGCAAAAACGGACACGAACTAGAAATCAGAAGAGTATACAAAAAGAAGCCAAGGATCAAAAGCCGACGTCAGTCAAAGTCAAGACCCGCACAAGTCAAATCCCGTCAACATGGTCCAACAGCATATCCACTACAAGACAAAACCACAACAATAATCGCAATTAATATTTCACTTTGGTCCCTCAACTCTCACAAAAGTCCAAAAATGTCCCCTCCTCCCTTATTGGGCCCAGGAAAGCTTAATGGGCCTCTATAAACCTAGGAAACCCTATCCGGATCCCAAAAGCCCAATTCATAAGCCCATTACTAGCCCACTTCCCTTTTAAATAAACCACAAGGGCTAAACTTGCAATTTTCGAAAGTTATTTATAACTAGAAAAGAGAAAGGAAAGAGAGGGGCTAGAAGTGCAATTTCCTCAAACTATAACAGTTTTAACTGTCGAAGAAAGGGCGCGAAACCCATTTACTATTCACCCGTCGTCCCATCTTTACCCAACAGTCAAAATCAAAGGGCTTTCCCCAATTAAGGGACGAATAAGACAATTCAAGTGTAGTACAATGAAATGGCGAGGTCATATCAGTCAAATCAAGGGTTACTTAAGCTCTCACTCAAGCTCTTGACACGTCATCAATGGAAGAAGCACAAGTATATATGGGTTTTTGTACTAAATCACTCAGTAAAGAAGCACAAGTGAGCCTCAAACGGATTGCCACGTTGGCAATCCGTGTGAGGTCACTTATTGATCCAACGGCTAAAATCTTTGATCCAATGATTATGACAATGAGTGGTGAAGATTGAAGGATTGAAGAGCAAGGCAAGGCATCCTAGAAGCTTCTTTCAGCACCTATAAATAGGCCTCACCTCTCACACACGATCTATCTAGTTTTTTTTACACGTAGCTTTTAGGATTAGTTTTTAGCTTAATTTTACTTTAAATTTTGTAATTTCCTTTTAAATATTGTAAGCAAACTTTTTATTAATGAAATGCAGTTGTTTTTAATCTCTTAAAATCTCTCTAATTCATAATCTCTCATTTTTCTTATTTAGAATTAAGCTAAAGCTCAATAAGCTCTTAATAAGCTCTTTCAGTCTATAAGCTGAAATAGAGCTTAATCAATTCAGAATTAATCCTTTCTAAACCTTAAACCAGTCTAACTTACATTTATCATGGAATTCATTGGATTTGAGCTTATGGAAGGGGGATCTAAAAGGGAAGGATCCCCAAGGACTTATACCCTAGCTTATTAATAAGCTAGGGAGCTTGTAGCTGCTCTTAATTGAGACCTTTTGTTTAGCTAAAGGTTCAAGTAAGTTTCTCTTTTCCTTTTTCTCTAATTTCAGTTTAAACTGCTTAGTTATAGCTTATATGCTTATTATTGCTTATTTGCTTATTCTCTTTGCTTATTAGAACTTATTTGTGTTTAGTTTAGCTTAATAATCTTAGATTTTCATCTGTTTTTGCTTTTGATAGTTTAGATTTTTGTTTTTCATAAATTTGTCATAAAACTCATAAAAAGCCAAAAATATTAGAATAGATTCTTAGATCTTGCATTATAGCTCAATTCAGTAGTGTAATTTTGCTTAAATTAGTTGTTAAAAGCTCCTAGTTATCTGGTTTCATAGCTTTGTTTGTTAGGTTTCAAAATAAAAGCTTTTCTCAAAACTGTCAAGTTTTGAAAGGGGTGTTTGGCATAAGCAAGTTTGACCATCTAAAGTCAAAAGTTTTGTGCAAAACCTTTTGAGACAACTTTGAATTTAGTTATAAACATTAGGAAATGAGTTTGCATAAAATAGATTTGGAAATCTAGAAATTTTGAGCTTAATATAAGAGTGCCAGCACCAAGGCATTTTGTCTTAAACTTTTAGCTTACAAACTTTGATCTAAGCCCTCCAAGGCTTAGATCTTGCTTGCATTTTACTTGTACACTCTATTTGAGTGTTTCTAAGTGCAAGGATTTCCCTTAGGAAACCTGCACTCTTGGTTTGCACTTGTGCAAAGTGCACCAGTACTAACAAGAAGTTAGTACTGTCACTTTTAGCTTAGTTCTTAGTTAAGTAAAAGTAGGATTTAGGCTCTTAAATTCAAGTAGGAGTTAGATTAGCTATAGCTTATTATAGATTAAGTCTTAAGTTGCATTTTCTAGCTTATTTACTTAGCTTAATTTAGCTGTCAAATTCACAAAAATTCATAAAAGCCAAAAACAGTTAGCAATAGAATTTAGTTTTTAAATTTTAGATTCTAGCTTAAAGTAGTAGGTTTTATTGCTTAAATTAGTTGCTTATAAGTTGTTTGTCAAAGTTTACAAAGGCTCATTTGCTGTCTTTGCTTTTTGAGCATTTGAGCTTATTTTGGTTTTAAGCTTATTTTCTAGATTTCTGAGTTTGCTTGTTTCCTCCTCATTTTCAGTAGCTTAAAAGTACTTTAAGCTCTATTTTCTTTTCATTTTTAGAATAAGCACATCATAAGCTCTCTAGAACACTTTCCCTTTTTCATTTTGAGCTTAAAATGAGCTTGTTACAAGCTTTTTAGTGAAACCAAAGCCAAACCCTCACTTTCTGTAACAGCTTATTCATAAGCTGTTTTAGAGCTTATTAGTTAGTTTTAGCTTATGTCCTCTTTATTAAAATAGCTTATTTTAGTGTCATTTTTAAATCCTAGTAATTAGTTTTTCAAAAAAAGTAAAAAAATAAAAAAAAGTGCAAAAAGGGGTTGTCCACACTCGAACCCACGACCTCCCACACACAACACCAATGCCTTAACCAGTTTGCTTCAATAGCTCATCCGTTCTTCTTTCCTTTCATTAAAACTTTATACACACTTTAGCCTATTAAGCCAAATAAGCTGTCTAGCTTATTTCGTGGCTTATTTTATAAGTTACGACTTTGAGCTTATTTTTCCTAGGTTCCTAATAACTTAAGCTATTTTCTGATTTTTTTTCTAGAATTTTTACTATAAGTTTAGTATTTTTAATCTTTTATTTTCTTTAAAAACTTTAAAAAATCATAAAAATAGAAAATTAATCCAAAAAATAAAAATCTTTTTTAGAAAATTTTCTTTTATCATAAAATTTGTAGGAAAATTAGTTTCACTTTCGTAGAGTCTATTTTGCAAAAATTCACTTTTTAAAGAACGGGTTTCGTTCCCGTTCTCGATTTTCAATTTTTAAAGCTCGTTTTACCTCCGTTTTTGTTCTAGTTTTTTTCAAACTTCGTTTTTAGTCAATTAGAATACATTTTAAAAGAAAATTTTAAATTAGGTTTAATTTTGTAGAATTTAGATTTTTCGTAAAAAAAAAATCATTTTCCAAATTTTGTAAGTACTTGAATAGTGCTATTTTTTAAAGATTTAATTATGATTTAATGAGTTTTAATTCATAATAAATTCAAAAACAATAAAAAAAAATTTTTTTTTCGTTTTCCTAAAAGTTTTCTTGTGTCCAATCTTAGTTAGAAGGCTTTATGTTTTACAATTTTTAGGGGGTAAAATTTAGTTTACTTGCTTAATTATCGCATTTTATTTGTTTCCCGTAATTTGTTAAGTGCTTCAATTATTTTTAATTGCTTGTTTTTAACTAGTAGTTGTAGAAAACCCCAATCAATCTTCGAACCCATTCAAATCAATACCAATAACAACGAGGTACTTTTCAATTTCTCAATCATGTGTACCCGGGAAATCATACTTTCCGGTAAAGATACGTATATTATATATTATATATATATATATATATATATATATTTTAAAGAGTGAATTTTCCTTAGGGAATTTTCTTAATTGCTCTTGTTAAGATATATTATATTATATAGTGTATATTATCCGACGTATCAATTACACACGGAGCAGGAGATGGAAGAGGATGGGTTTGAAGCCTACTAGGATGGCAGTAATAGATTGATCCCTAACAAGGGGGATCTTAAGGATTATTGGATCGAGATCTCTTCTGACAAAGACTTCTTGGGACCTGACCCTTCTTATGTTCTTATTCGAGACCCTGTGAGGATATTGTGCCACTGGATGATTGCTTACAGTATTTCTGGTTGGGGACAGGCACCTGAGAAGGTGACCAGTGTTGATCTCTTCTACCTCTGCAGCATGGACCAAAGGACTACTAACATCCCACATCTATTAGCGCTATTAGCGCAGTATCTTTTAGGGCAGCAGGGGGTGGATGGGGTGAGGGAGAGGGCGGGGCTAGGTTTATCAGGGGGCACTTGATTAGGCGTCTGGCATGCACTTGTTGGGCTTGTCAGGACAAGGGATTGAGAGGGTTGCCAGGTAGTCCATACGAGACTCATGTTGATTATTTACATGAGGGCTTGGGAGCGTCAACATCTGTAACGTAGGTTCGGTGACAACATGGGCTTAGGTAGCCCATTCGAACCAAAAAGGCACGGCGCTGCGCTAGGAGGCCTAAGGGCCAGATGAGGCTGGTCCGAGCAGCCGACGAGTGGCGCTCGAGGAGATTCCAACACTAGCGACAGGGCACGCGTGTCCACCACCTTTACCCGCCCCCAGCTCGCAACTATGTCACAAAGATCGAGAGGATCGAGAGGAGGAGCATGAATTACCAACGTGATGTTGTAGATTGCAGGAGTTATCGGAGAGCATCACTACTGACAGATCTAGATTCTCTAACCTAGTTGAATTCACCTGCATAACACAGCTCATGGACGCCAACGGCCATACTTACCAAGCATTCGATAGAACCCTTGTCGGTAGCTCACAGATGCCCTACCAAAGGCGTGTCAGGCCTAAGACAGGCGATGCTAGCACCTTCACTGCCCCCCATACTGATGCTTAGCCCGACCCTTGATCTCTTTCGCCTTTTATTATTATCTTTTATGGATCTGTACTGTATATTACACTTATGACACTTTGATTACGCCATACCGAATACCTTTTTGATATAATATATGATGATCTCGGTTTTATTTTACGTGTGATGAGAATCAAGACTGGCCGTAATTCAGCAACACAACCTCATGTAATTGATTACACAGTTTGAAATTCAAATCATTGCTAGATAAAGAAAGAAAAAAGGTATAGAACTTAAAGACCAACTGAACAAAAGTGCTTCCGGGTGACAAACTGGTCCATTTTATTGTTTTGTCGCATTTTTAATTGTTTGCTGCACGAGTCTGTCTCCAGACACTCTATATCGGCGTATCGAACCCCCTCTAGATACTGCGATAGACGTGTCTGACGTTAACAGTTTTTACAAACTTAATATTTTAATTTCCAGTAATTTAAAATTGTTTTTACAGGAACCTTACGGCGTATCCTAGGGTTGGGATACGACGTATTGATCCCTGTACAGTTGTGTTTTAATATAATCCGTTTCCCTTGTACCATTGTAGCGGAGAAGAATGTGCACTTGTCTTCTAATCTTTTTATGCCAGGACCTTGCTGAATACTATGATATGGTATATCTGAAAAAGTCAATGTGTTGAACTTATTCGGGCATATCTAAAGCCTATCGAGGTCAACTCACTATTTGCTCAAAGACTCATCTTCTCGAAGAATATCACGAGCAAACACAGGGATTTTCCATGTTCTAATTCTATTTTCCCTTATAATTTTATTGTTTTATCTATACAACGAGGACATTGTATAATTTAAGTGGGGGGATGGAGAATTAGAACGTACTTGTCTTCTTCTTTACAAAATAACATGCAAAATGCTTAAAAACGGCCAAAATTATTTTTTTTAGCATGACTTTTGTAAAAATCACTAGTTACATTACCTAGTACACTATAACCCTTGATACATACTGTGAGGATTAAGCCTATTCTGTTTCCAACTATTTACTAAAAATTCTACAAAATTATGAGTGTCCCAGTGATGTAGTGGACTTTAGAACTTGGCATTGTATATCACTCGAGACCGCAATGATTAGTACTATGGATTTAGATGGAGGAACATGTTCAACTGATAAATTTCTAGGATTAAACCAAATAGCCTACATGTCGTAAAATTAACTAACTACACTGGTTAGTTAACTCCCGTGTAACCCTTTGTTTACTCTCATTTTTAGAGTAAGATTCCCTAGAACAACCTGTTGAGCCATTCCTTTCTTTTTCTACACCATATTATTATGTTTTCATTACACCTTTGCACCTTAGCCTACCATGAAATTAAGCCTATTCAAATCCATGTTTTGCAAAGATGCTTTCCGGGAAAGTTTTGTATTTCCTGTGTCAGAATTGAAAATTTTTCTATCTCTATAATGGTCGAGAAATTGCACAATGCAATGGGAAAATTATGTAGCTCGTAAGTTTTGCTACTTTCGCGATTATGAATCATGTCCGAAGAAGAAGTACAATAAGGAAAAGATTATCCGGAACGAATATGGATAGTGAATACGGTGAAATTTAAACCGAGATTTTATATGTATTGTTTTTTTTTAAAAAGAAGGAAGAAAACATAGTCGGGTAGTCAAAAAGAAGTTTATACGAAGGAATTACTTGGAAGATCGATTATATTCCGTTAATAAGTTACAAAAATCAACGATGAAAATCATGTAAAAAGTGGTAGATACACCACTTATTCTTAAAAGTATGTAAAAGTTAGCGGGATGTAAGGGAAGTTGATCCGTTTATGGGAATCCCAACCATTAGGTTGTCTTTGTCACTTTTTGTGATCGAGAGAAGGAGGGGAGGCGTTTTTTTCCTATATGTTCGGGGCTTTAAACATAGGAATGGTTTGAGGGGAAAAGTTACTAGCAACCGTACCTTATTTGTAAGCTTAAAATCTATTTGTTTTGGTGAATTTTGTTTAACTACACCATTTTACTTCCTTTTTCCTATCAACTAATCTTAATGTCCACTAGTTCGATACGATTGGACTATGTTTAAGAAGCATGCATTTCTATTCTTTCCGCGTTTACGCCGGGGATGTAATGCATGTAGCGTGGGCCAAGCGGTGGGGGGTGGACTGAGCCGTATTGATTGGATGCTCTGACAATTCAACATGATTGAAAGGGTGTTCTTCATGAACAGGCGAGTTGCGCCTAACGGGCGGGTGGGGGGGGCTATATTTTGTATCTTAGTGGCTAGTCTCTTAACTCATGGGGATCTAGCTGAGTCCGGACGTCTTACATGGTAGGATGCATAAAACATTAACGAACTGGATTGCATACACTCGGATTGCGTATGTGTCTATTTCCCGTCGTTATACGGACGTGCGTGTACTGCGATACATAGATAAACCAGACTTTGTTTCCGACCTCGTATTAGCTGGATGTATCTGTACACTCGCTAACGGGTTGATGTACATTATGTTGAATATTCAACCAGGGGGGGGGGGGGGGGGGTGGGGGGGAGAACACACACTGTGGGGGGATAATACCCTAAGCCTCTTAACCAAATTAGCTTTTGACTTGTTCAACCTTAGCTTTACGGTGGAGATGTGTTTTTCCCTTGCCAAGCCTATGATACAAAGCTAATCACGACCGAGCAATTAAGCTACTACTTAATTGTTGCATCCTAGATTAGTTGAGTGATCGAGTGTTTTCATTTCCATATTTCGTGAGGAGCTTGGTTATGTATAGGTGATTAGGACAAAACGAAGCTTAAATAGAAAATCCTTAACTTCGGTTGGGGCACATTTTCATAAAATGAAACTTTTACTAAGGTCTACTTGAAGACAAGTAGGATTCAACTGGGGGGATATTTAATGACATCAAATAACGTCACTTTATTATATCATTTATCCCATCTGTTTTGCCCACTTTTATATAACTAGTTGGTTACCCGCGCATAGCGGCGTTAATAGAAAATTTACTAACTCAACTCTTTACGTAATTTCCTACCCGCTTAGTAATTTCGTTTCACAACACTTTAAATGTATGTGTTCGTTGTATGTGTTCGTTTGGGTTTCCCGTAGCTTTCCCGCAACACCATATTAACATCATCATTCTCGCATGTAAAGAGACAACACACTCTCCGAAAGTATATAGTTTTAACGTATCAAGTTTATATTTAATTAAGGTTAAAGTTGTAAAAAATATAAATCAACATAAAATAAACCCACTGAAAATGTAAAAAACAGAAAAATTATAAAATATAACAAAATATATGTTGAATTAAAGAGCATAAAATTTTAAAAAATATGGTGAAATTAGATCATAATAAAATTAAATTGATAAAAAGATATTTCAATTTGAAAATAAATATGATTTTATAATCAAAAGGTGACACATATCACTTTTTGATGTGATTCCCATAAATGAGATGGATGGTTAAGATTGCACTTCCTTATCTTACTTTTTAATGGGTCCCACATAATAAATGCTTTATAGAGTAGTATAGATTATTGCATAATTTAGTACTTAATTGCTTTAAAGTTGATAAATGCAGTAATTCAGGAGTGTTTTGTGAAGACAAGCTAAAAGGCGCATAATTTGGAGCTAAAACGAAGATATTTGAAGATTGCTGATTTCTGACCAATACGTCGAATCCAACAAAAGAGATACGGCGTATCAGCGCCTAACTTCACAAGAAAACGCGTTTGACCAATTCCCAATACGGCGTATCCTTTCTGTCTACATACGCATCCATAAAGATAACTATTCGAAGATACAGTAAATCAAGTAAATTGGGAATGATATCACTGATTTATTGAGAACGTAGCGCACACTATAAGGAATCCAACCCAATACGCCGTATCGACCTTGCCAAATACGGCGTATCGAGTCTTTTTCAGACACTATAAATAGAAGACTCAAAAACGAGTTTTCAGAGGGGCAATATCATATTCTTTATACCATACTCATTAAAGACGAATTTTAGAACAGAAGATCAGCCACCAAGGTCAAGCATTGATCACGAATCCATAGAAGAACATCGGTGATAATGTTTTACTCTCATTAATGGTTCGATTCACAATTGTGTTTTATTACGCTTGTATAATTACAATGGTTGTGGGCTAATACCCTCGGGTATTAGCCATCTTAATGAAAGTTCAATGTTTGGTTTGTTTTAAAATTGATTTCTTAATTAATCGTTAATTGTTTAATTATGTTTATCACCTCATACTTGTTTATGTGTTTGAATATGCGACCTATCATTCAACTGGGTCTAGTGATACCTAAAAAGTAATCTAGATACCGGGATAGCTCTCCATATCGTGTTTTATATTACTGGACCAATAGGATCACAAATAACGTTTTGTCTTTGTCTTTGAATTATGAGCTTAGTTGGACCGGTAGGTGACCCGTTTATGTTTCAGCAACCATGCTCTTAATTAACTGATAAAGAATTGGAATGTGGACTACTGTTTATAAAACACGGTCAAACAATAAGTGGGTAAAGTCCCCGTTGCTAGGGGTTTTAACAGGATCACCCATTGCTTAGTTTCTCTTAAGATAGATTATAATTATACTAAAGGATGCTAGAGATGGTGAAACCCCCCCCCGTGTTATTGTGACAGAATTAATGATGTTGTCAAGTCCTAGGATGATGACCCGCCTAGCGTCTTAAGAATGATATGCCACTTCGAGATAAGTAAATCATTGCACTAAAACAAACAAACCAGCATTGAACTATATTTAATATGGCTAATACAGTTTTCTATCATTTGTCTTGTATCGCTTTTCTATCTTCTGATTTTTTTCTTTTATTGTGTATTGAATTAATATTTGTTTTCACCAAACTTGTGCCAGTCTCTCAGACTGAAAACCCCCCCATATCATTAGACAACGTATATAGCATAGGTTTAACTAGTAAATAAACTAATTAAAATACTAATAGAATATAGGATTAATGTTCCACTCTTAGTGTTCGACACCCTACTTACCGCGAACTCCATCTTGACTGGGTACACTGCTCGTTAAAGTGTTGTTTTAGGTTTGCCAACTAAATATAAATTTAAAACTTGATAATCAAATAATTGACCCTACACGACAACACATTAATACCCAAATGGACCTTGACTTTGCAGCAGACAAAAAACTTAGGGAATTAAGTGCTGAAGAAGCATGGGAAGCCATAAAGAATTTTGCCTAAGGCCAAAAAGAGTGTGACAACCCACCAAACATTATTTCTGAACAAGAATTAGCAAGTTTAAAGGCTCAAGCAAAAAGATTGTTTTGGAATGAGAAGGTTTGGGTTGAGATGCATAGGTATATAGCATGGGATAAGGTAGATAATCCTAGCCCACAAAGTACCCCAAAAGTCCTACCATCATTTGAGGAATACATACCGCCCGTGACTTACCCGAAAAAAGTGGAAGAGACTAGGAATCCCGATAGAGGTAGAACCTCTAGACCACATGAAACTAGAATATTTAGGCTTGAATACTTGTAGTCCTGACATTCATCTTAGTTTTAAAGAAGTTCCTACTTGTAATGTACCAAGGTCTCAACCAAAGCCCTTACCTAGTTTTCCATCCTTAGATGCAAGTCTATAAGAAAATAGAGGCTGCGAACCACCCATCAAACCATATAGTCCGGATAGTTTTAGGATGAAGGTAGTAGACAATTTGACCATTCATACACCGCCTTCACCTCACGTGGCGTCTTTCTTGTAACACCTAAAAACTAATTTTTAAGTATTTTATTACGATAATGCCATAGGATGAGTTTGACTAATACTTTTATAAGTTTGAAGATGTTATGGGATTGGTTAGTCAACCCGGTAGTCAAACTATAAGTATAAATATTATGTAAATGGTTTTAGAAAATACCATGTGTCTCAATTAGGAAGAATAAGACTTAAGAGACTAAAGTTGTTAAGTATTAAATAACATATATAAGTTATTGTGGCCAAATAAGAAGGAAAAAGACTTGAGGGAGCAATTGTGTCAATTGTCCAAAATGCCAACTAATAATATAAGTCTTACAACTCCCTATACATTCTAAAATGTTCCAGGAGAGCGTGGTGTTCATATGTGTTGAACCAAGAAGGAAAAGTAAGGGAAACCAAGAAGCCTTGATGATCATATTGAAGAATGATTAGTGTTTAGATTCAAGTAATGAATCACTAGTAATGATCCTCCAAGTAAGTAATCCTTTATATTAAGATAATTGAAGAATTAAGGGTTAGGGTTCATGTACCCAAATTAGGAGTTTTGGGTAATTATGTTTCTAAAGCAATAATTAAAGTGCTGATGATAATGGGTTTAAGGTCAATTTATGATTTTAGTGAAATTGGTAAATAAAGGTTTCATCATATGATCAAAGTATGATCATATGATGTTAAGTAATGATAAAGAGTGTATGAATGGGTCATATAACCCCTTACCATCTCTTATTTTGTAATATTGAATGGTTAATGGTTATGGTTTAGGAAGCAAGGATGATGATGGCTTTTTTAGGGTTAGCTTGGAATGAGGTAAGTAACTTGGATCATAACATGTGTTATATATATGTTTTATCATATTTATGTTGTGATTGAATGTATTAGGAGCATACGAATCTTGATTAGAATGGGCATAAGCTTGAGGTTTGGTGATTAGATATATGAGTGTTAGTCTAATGGAATGAGACTAGCTGAGGTATGTATTTTGTGTTGTATTAAATATGTATGATTAGTATGAATCATTCTTATGTTATGGTTAGGATGTATGTAGAAGTTGCTATTGTGCTAATGAATGTGATGTAAGTTTGGATAAACTATTGTCATGTGGACTAAGTTCGGATGTTATGTTGATAATGTGATGATGTATATATGATTATATGTTATATATCGGGTTACTTACTAAGTGTAAAGCTTACATGTTATAGTTGCAATGTTTTGTAGGTCGATGCCAAGCAAGAAAGGTCTCGGATTAAGGACCTATGGACATGAAGTAGAAGAATTGGAAATATGTTGGTTTATGTTTAGTATTAGAAAACACCAGGCTTGAACGAGTTGAAACCCTTGAGCTGTTGAGTCAAAATGTTTGGTAATGTGAAGTGTAAAAGAGGTCTTGTTATAGTGTAAAACCATATTTGTAGAAATTAAAGTGTATGGAAGTCTTATGTTAAAGTCATGTGTTAAAGTATATGAAAACGGGTCAAAATGGGTGTTTGGTAAACCCTGTAAAGTATGTGTTTATGGGTCGTTTAGACCACATTTGATTTGGGAAATAAAGGTATATAACGTGTTAATGAATTCTGGAAGTATTTGTAAAGTATCGAGTCCCGAAAGTCATGTTTTGGGTAAAATGGATATGGCTTTCTGTAGTGGCGTAACCTTTTTGTTACGCCGTAACATAAAAGGTGTAATAAGTTTACGGCGTAACCATAGTGGTTACGGCGTAAACTCATATCAGAGAAGGTTTTTGCCAATTTTGTTTTAGTCGTAAAAACCAAACCGTAAGGAGTTAGAATGATTTCTTTATATTGTTAGAAAACTTATGAAGTCTATTTTATGATATTGGAACTATCAAGAGTCTAAGTGTAATGTATTTTAAAAAAGTATGTTAAGGAATGACACAAGGTCATTCCCGGTCAAACGTTTTCGCAAAGTTTTTGATTTCGGGTCAAATTTCGAGTCTAAAAAGGGGCATTTCAACTTGGTATCAGAGCTCGGTCTAAGAGAAATAGGTTTCCACTATAGGTTGCCTAAACTTAGACCACTCGTAGATGCGTAAGCCGTAAGTTTAAGGAACAAAGAATGCGAATGCTTTAATTATAAGGTGGTTAAGTGCTTGCGGCGAATAGAATGATAATGTATAGACATGAAATGATTACGAGAAATGATAATTGTTATTTTGCCATAGACTAAAGGTTTAAAAATGCGGCTAAGAATGTGAAAACACTTATCGAAAAAGTGTTAAGTATAGAAGTGTGTATTTATGTAATGTAAAGTTTATGGTAGGTTATGTATATATATACACACACATATATATATATATATTATATATATAATTAGTATATATATGATAAGAGTATAATATAATATATATAAAGGATGTATGTGTAATATGTATTTAATTTATGTATATATAATATTATGTAAGTATATATATATAATAATAATATATATCTATTTTATATATAATGTATATATATTAAAATATATATATGTATATGTAGATAGATATGTATATAAATATAGGATGTAATATATAATATATGTTATGTATTTATATATAATATATATGCTATAGATATATATATATATTTATCTGTATATATAATAGTATATATATATATATATATAGGGTAAAAGCCATAAATTACCAACGTACTTTTCAAAATTTCCGACTTGAACCCTTTACTTTTTTATTAACACCGAAACCCACGTACTTTCAAATTTTTATCCGACTTGAACCAAACGTTTGTACCGTTAGTTATTATGTGGCAACGTTAGTCCATTTAGCTAATGATCGCTTTGCATCGTTAGTCCTTTAACAATAATTTTCTTTATATGATTTTTTACGTTTTCGCTCCTTTTTTTACGTTTGTGTCCTTTTTTACGATTTCGTCTGGTTTTTAAGTTTTTGTCTGTTTTTTTTGCGTTTTCACCCGTTTTTTACGCTTTCCCGTGTTTTTTACATTTTCGTCCGGTTTCTTACGCTTTCTACGTTTTATTATGTTTTCGTCTGTTGTTTTACGTTTTCGTCCGTTTTTTACGATTTCGTCCGTTTTTTACGATTTCGTCCGTTTTTTACGATTTCATCTGTTTTTACGTTTTCGTCCGTTTTTACGTTTTCTTCCGATCTTTTACGTTTTCGTCCGTTTTTTACGTTTTCGTACGATTTCAACCGTGTTCGTACGATTTTGTTTGTTTCTTACGTTTTTGTCTGTTATTTTACGTTTTTTTACATTTTCATACGATTTAAAAAAACGAAAGAAGATTTAAAAAAAAGGTGTGAAAGCGTAAAAGAACAAACGTAAAAAAACGGTTTCGCACGTTTTGTTCTTTTACGCTTTCGCATGTTTTTTTAAAATCTTCGTTTGGTTTTTTAAATTGTACGGAAACGTAAAAAAAAGGTAAAATAACAGATTAAAACTTAAAAAAATAAGATACAGACGAAATCGTACGAATACGGTTGAAATCGTACGAAAATGTAAAAAACAGACGAAAACGTAAAAAAGGACCGAAAACGTAAAAAAACGGACCGAAAACGTAAAAACAGACGAAATTTTAAAAAACTGGACGAAAACGTAAAAAAACGAACGAAGACGTAAAAAAGTGCGAAAATGTAAAAGAACAAACGAAAACGTAAAACTAGACGAAATCGTAAAAAAACAGACGAAAACGTAAAACAACGGACGAAAACGTAATAAAACGTACGAAAGCGTAAGAAACCGGTCGAAAACGTAAAAAACGAGCGAAAACGTATAAAAGGGGCGAAAACGCAAGAAAAACAGACGAAAACGTAAAAAACCAGACGAAATCGTAAAAAAATGGACAAAAACGAAACAAACGGACAAAAACGTAAAAAACGAGCGAAAACGTAAAATATCATATAAAGAAAATTATTGTTAAAGGACTAACGATG
>BQNB010148675.1:0-16267 GCA_026074375.1 Tanacetum coccineum | reverse complement strand
AAAGAAAAAGAATGACAAGTGCTGTTGGGGAACAAGGGATAAATGTTGTTAAGCCTACAGCATACTGGGCATGGAGACCTAAAATAAAGATGATAAATCATGTCTACAAGAATACTGAATCATGTATTTGTAAGCAATTTAACTATGTTGATCTAACAGGTAGAAAAAAGTCTGTAATGGCTTGGGTTCCTAAGAGAAATTAATTCTCTTATGACAAGTATAGTTAGTTCTGCTAATTATACTTGATACTACTATGTTAGTATTGCTATTGTATTTTCTATGTTTTAGTTTAACATTTGCAGGTTATAAAAAGATGTATAGTTGGATTTGAGGGGAGGTCTTTGATAAAAGAATGAATGGTCGTTTAGTGCTGGTTTAAATACCACACAACAAATGGTCATCAGTTCACCATGCTTAATAGGCATAAGAACTGGCTAGTCCATAAGCAAACGACTTTTGGTAAAGACTTCTCAAATCCGTTTATGGTTAAAAATTTACCAAAAATTGTATGGTTCTTAATTTTCCTTGCTTCACAGCAAATAGTTGGCTAGTCCAGGATCAAACAGTTCTTGGTAAAGACTAATCAAATCTGTTGATAGCTGATAGTTGGCTAAAAACTATATGGTTATCAATGCACCATGTTTTTGTAATGAAGCATTGGCTATTCCAAGGCAAACGACAAATGGTAAAGAATCATCAAATCCGTTTATGGCTAGTAGTTTGCCAAAAACTATAAGTCTAATGATCCACCTCTCTTGAAAGGTTACACACTTGGAACTGGAGAGGACAGTCTGAAACTTATAGAATTGATGGATTTGTATACCCAATTGATTGATAAAGTTACCATTTTGGAAAATTATAACAACCTAAGAATTTTCATCAAATACAAAACCTATTTTACTATTATCACAATTATACGGGGAAATTTTTCGCTTTATTACATTACTTGCATTGTCAATATCTCAGTATACAAAGTAACTTGCATAACTAAAGTAGACAAGCTCACGCAACCTATCTATTGAAATCCTGTCTTCATATATGTCAAGCAAACATCATAACATGTCAAGTCAATATCGTCATGTCCTTTTTACAAAGTACATTATTCCTATAATGTGCCATTCGTAACGTTATATCAAAACAGGCTTTAAACCGTTATCGTATACCTCAAAACCCTAAATTCATGAAGGGTTAATATCTAAAGTGAATGTACAAGCTACTAAAGCATATATACAAGTAATATAACATCTCATTTGAAATATAAACTCCCTCCAAGTCAAGTACAAGTTTTCAAAGCACAATGTACAAGTCATTAAGCATGACATCCAAAATAGCCCTTTTACCTCCGTTTTCATTCCAGTTTCTTCACCACCACTCTTGTGCAAGCAACTACACTTATAATACAATGTGTAATCCCTAATTATTCCATTCATAAGCTTTTATACACATTTTTACACTCAAAACCCTAATTAAAAACTCAGAAACCCTAACCCGAGCTAAATACTACACTATGACCCGTTTCTTGATTTTTACCCATTCTAAACCTATAACAACACTCAAATAAGTTGTAATAACTTATTTTACAATTATGTCAATCCTATTTTCATCATTATTTCATCATCTCATATCCTTTATACAAAAATTGAATCCGAGAAACCCTAAACGTACCTAAATGGATCATTCGACTCGTTTACTCATTTTTGACCGTTTTAATCCCGAACAATCAACCAAGAACCATTGTAAACTCATAATATGAGTTTACAATTCATTATCTATCTTCATTTTAGCAATAAACAAGAAATTGAACCTTAGAAAACCCTAATAAACCCATTACAAGCCCTAATTCAACCCACGGCTTACTTTTTCTATTTTGACCCATTTTAGCTTAAACCACCACTCAATGTTCATTAATAATCCTTTATACAATGCCTAAGATCAATATTCTATCAACCTTGATCCATTATACATGAATTATAAGCCAAGAAAAGTCAAAGAAACCCTAACGAGCCCTATGTGAACCCGCGACCTTATTTACTCAATTTTGACCCATTTTGAACCAAACCACTTGCTAATTTCCATTGATAAGCTTTAATACAAACCTTGAGATCATGTATTACTCATTTCTTGATCAATGCCCATGAAATATTAGCCAAGAACTTGAATTCAAGCCCTATGATACCAAAACAGACCCGCGGCTAGATTTGGCTCATTTTAACCCATTTTAAACTCCACCCATGTGCAAGAACCTCCATGACAAGCACCTTAACCCTTCTAAGCAGCTTATGCACCTGATATAACATTTATATAGCCTCAAATGAAGCCACATGACCCCCTCCCCTTTTTTGCTACTTCAGTCGCGGCAGCCAACAAAGGTGTCCAACACCTTCAACCTAGCCTCTAGACCTCCACAACTGATTTCATAGCTTAAATACATCAACATATATCCCTCACACATGTCTTGATTAGAATCATAAGCTACCTTAACCCCCTTGCCTTCATTCGAGTATAAATAGAGGCACAAAACCATCATTACAACTCGCACCCACCGTCATCTTTCTATAACCCAATTGAGTAAACATTCTCTGCTCCATATGATCCTATGATCATCTATGAATATCATACAAGCAAAGCTTTGAAGATTTAAAGCCCCGGGAACAAGATACAAGGCGTACGAGTGGAAATCTTGCCCGAAATGACCTATTTCCACCATTTTTGCTCCTTGAAGCTCAAACCCAGGTTCTAGATGTTCTACTTCTGCTCCTATACCTTTATAATGTCATATGATCCTAAATAAACTCTTGTTAAAATTTCATAACTCAATTCATGCTCAATTTCCATTTTGATCCAAAACCGTACACCCGAAACCCTAATTTCGTGTTTTTCTTAAAACTAAATGTTATAATGGTGAAATGTTGTTGTAATCTATCCTAGCATGCTTAACTAATGTTAAAATAACTACTTTGTTGATTATTGAAGAAATTTGAACTTAAAACCCGTGCATTTTCGTTTTAATATCCTAATATGACCCGTTTTGCTTCCTAGCTTAACGAATCGTTATTTTTTAACTTTCATTATGTTAAACCTTTATATTTTAGCTTATAGTAATAAGATATAATCATTTAGAAACTTAAAATAAGCTTGCATGGCAATTTGGACATGTTTTGTAAATATTATCCATGCAAGGGGTATATATCGTAACTTTTGGAAACTTATAACTAAAAGGACTAAAAATGTCATTTTATCAAAGTTATAACTACAGGGGTCTATTATGTCACTTTCCAAAGTACAAGGTTTACTTGGTATATCTTTTAAACTTAAAGGACCAAACTCATAAAAGTGCAAACTTCAAGGGTATATTTTGCCACTTTTCAAACTCTAGGGTCTAAAATGTAACATTTTGAAAAATTATAAAAATGTATTCAAAACATTACCTAAAAAACTTTAATTAACGCTTGTCGTGCTTAATATTTCCAGATATTGAATAAAACGCTTAAAACCGATCATCCGGAAGCTATATTGTACCCCAATACTAGGGAGCTTCATATTAAGAGGTTTCATCTTGGTATTACGTTCTGACTGAGTTATTGAGTTTACAATTTAAAGTGCCCTAGCTCCTCAAACGTTTACTGAATGACTTCTGAATTATGATGGCCCGAACGGTGATACAATAATTCCAAACTTTCCAATCAAACTCATAACTCTTAAAACCAAAGTTCTAAAGTACAATCTTCCTAAGACTTGACATATTTATTCAGGTTGCGTGACATGGCTATTTACTATCATTTTGCTATATCAACCTTCCCTGGTTAAGATTGTGATAAGGTCGTCAGCTTTCATTTTGAAATATTTATTGCATCTACCTATCAGGTGAAGTTCATAGCCTCGCTTTTACTTATTTACATGCTTTATAAACCCGCGAGGGGGATACATGCTCAATTGTTTTTAATATACATAAATACTTAAAACCGATATTGTAAAGTTCATAACCTCGCTTTTACTTATTTTACATGTTTTATAAACCCGCGAGGGGGATACATGCTTGTTACGAACTCTTTTACATACTCGTTTATCTTATAACAATGTGATTACTTTTCAAAGACTTAGTGAATTCATAGCCTCACATTTCAATCTTTTCATAAATCCGTGAGGGGGATACCTGCTATAAATTACGAATACAAGTATTTTCCAAATTACATGCTATCCTGACATATCATTACAATTGCTGTCTAAGTTATCTATCCTGCAAGTTGTTAAATTTGACTTCAAGTCGTTAAATTGACTTTGGATATTAATGTGTTAATATTATAAATCCTACAAGTCATTAAATTGACTTCAAGTCGTTAAATTGACTTTGGGATGTTAATATGTTGATATTATGAGCTTTTCAAGTCATTAAATTGACTTTGGATGATAATGTGTTGGTACCATGAGGTTAGGCAAGGAACATAACCAATCAGATCAATCAGACCAATCTGATCAATTAGACCAAACAAGACAATAACGCAATAATACACTGTTATTATTTCGTTGCAATCATTACTAATGACGGGTGTATAATAACAATGCCATTTTCTATAATAATTGTGTTTATACAATTATTACACTATGACTTGTATTCAAACTGTTTATTAAACATATGAATTTCACTCAACCATTGTGTTGACTTTTTAGCATGTTTATCTCGGGTAATTAAGCAACTTACAGCACGGAGTGGCATGGACTAGAAGATGGCTGAACTGTTATCATTCATACTTTATGTTTTAGATTATGGGACCTGCATTTTGTAAAAACTCTGATTATAATGAATGATAACTAAATTTTCCAAAAACGTCTCTTTTAAGTCATTTTCTATGATTATGATTGTTGTATCCATGAAGTAATACCCCAGATTAGCTTCCGCTGCTATATGTAAAAATGGGGGTGTTACAATTGAGATCGGTATTAAATTATATGGGTGTACCGATAGTATATTAAATTCTAGAACTTGTTTTTGTGATGCATCCCGAGACCGCATAGTAAGTATTAGTATTTGCTTGATAAGAGGCACTAGGATTAACCCATGTTTTAAACCTGTAATTGTTATGATGGTCACACCGATCATATAACTATCCCACATCCTTGCCATGCACTCATTTTTAGTGCAGGATACCCCTAGTACAACCCTCCGAGCCTATCCTTTTTCACAGTTTTTGTAATTTTCTGGTGGATTCCAGATTATTAATGAAGAGCATTGTCACCCTTAAACCGATCGTTACACCCAAATCACCTTAGCCTACCTTGTATGTACTCACTTTTAGTACATTATTGTGTATAACCCAAGTTAATTATTGAATACACGGGTACTAAGTCCTTATCCTTGTAAATATTATTTTGGGACAATTGAGATTCATGATAGTATTTATTTTGCAGAAGAATGGGGAAGAAAAGTTAAGTCAATACCCCTATATATTTGTTAGATGATCTCCATGTTATTTTGATCCACCTTAAATCGGGTCATTAGTTAGATTGTAAATATGGAGCATGTAAAAGCTCAAGTGTAGGGGTACGTGTTATAAACCCCATGTTATGATGTATTATGTTATTTAAAAAAAAGAAAAAGAAAGAGATTGATGCAGAGTTGTGTAGAGTTTGTATATCTTTGTCCGAGTCTTGGCTTAGCAACCAAACCAACGTGTATTCGTGTAAATAATTAGCTAACCCTTCCACTCTAAATTCACCCAAAGCCACCCAAATGTATCCCATCCGTTTTCGTTTCCATTGTATGTTATCTTACACCTACACCCCACAACCCTTTAAAAGACCTCTTAGATAGTAACAAATAATGCTTACGCCTAGCGGTGGAGGTTTGATCCTTTACCAAGCCTATGGTAATTTATGTGCTATGACAAGTAGTGAGTGTTGATTTTCTATTTCCCCTTTATGTTATAATTTATTATACACCTGAGTGAAAGAGAGAATCCCAAACACTTATGTGAGGTACTAGTATATACTTTCCGTGCTGTTAATTATGGGTCTAGAAGGTTGTGTTGTAAAATACTTTTAAAGAGTAGGTAAAATGACCCCTCATATTGTTATTGTTTAGATAGAAAAGCCCATTTGCTTGAGGATAAGTAAATCCTAAGTGTAGGGGTATTTGATGAGGTGTCATTTTATATAATTTTTTGGGGCCGTTTAACCCCCTAAATCGTGTGTTTATGCCCAAAATAGGTACTTAATCATTCCTTTTCAGGTATTTTGCATTTGGAAGGTATTTGGAAGAAATACACGTGACTTGGGCTTATTTGGAGAAGAAACAGACAAGACTACGAACCTACACCAACATTGCTCAACAAATTCTCCTTAGAAGCTGGAGACGGCGTCACAGATTACACGTGATGCCGTCACAACGATTTCCAAGACGGCGTCACAAAATCTCAAGACGGCGTCAGATTGTACGACCTAGCCCATTATCTAGAATATTCTTGTCACGATGGCATCACGATTAAAACGCGACGCCGTTGCAGCGATTTTCCTATAAATACAAATCCAATTTTAGGGTTTTAAGTGTGTAACTTTAGAGTAAAAGAAAGGGACGAACCCTAGTTCGTTTAGCAGCTGTTAGGGATGATTTTAGCCTCAAAACCCTATCGTACTCTATTCAATTCATGTTTTAATCAAGTAAGATTATCTTAATCTTTCAATATGTCTATGTGTTGTTTGATTCATTATTGTTCTTGCTTTATCTTTAACATGCTTGGCTAAACCTTCTATTGTGTTTATTTATGATTGTATGAAACCTAGAATGTAGATCTTAGTGGTGTTGCTTCTTGTGATGAATATGCATGTTAGGTCTTAGAAAACCAACTTTTGTCTGTATCGCTGTTGATATGTCTAGGAAAACATGATTGTGTAGAAAGGATACCATCAGGTAACAGTCTTCATACTACCTTGCCCCTTATATGGTTGATCTACTCTTAATATATTTCAATTGCATTTAATATACTCTTAGGGGCCTTGCAATAGTCTTCATACTACCTTACTTGTGCGTTGCCTTAACATAATATTAAATAGACGGCGGGTTCGTGTAATTCGTTCATGACTTAGGAAATAATTACATAGATCATCACAAGTGTGACAAAGCAACAACACTAAGAGAAGCAATCTAGGAAGTAATACATGATTAAATAAACACAGTCTTTTATTATATTGTTATCACCAGTTGCTTAGTTAATATTTAGTGTAATAGCTAAAACCAACCACCTCTTCAATATATGATTTTACCTGCTTTCATAAAATATAAAAACATAAAAAGAATCTTCCTTTAACCCTTAGAATTCTGTTAGACTGTGATCAAGCATTCCCAACCTATTCCCCTAAAGAATGATAACAACCCCCGAGTCTTGGCTATACTACTACCACAACGGTTAGGTACTCTGCTTAGGGAGTTGTAAAACTTCATGTAGAAGTCTTACAACGACTGCATCAGCCTCATAATACATGCAAACACTATTTGCAATAGTTGACGAAATAATTAAGTCAACAATTGACAATCAGTTACAAAAAACCACGGGTACAAACCACCTGAATAATTAAAACTAGACCTACATACGGCATCTTTATAAAGCCTTTGAAGACAAACGCTTAGATTGAAGTGACTACAGCTTCTTTGACAGCAACTACTCCATAGAAGCATGAGGATCAACTGTTAACTCAGCCAAGAAGGGATAAGAGGCATCAACTAAATCATTACCAGCTCGGTCATACTCCTCATTTGAAGATGGGAGATAACCAGGCATCTCCTCTAGAACAAAAGGCTTGTTTAATTCGGCTACCTCTTTAAATGCGGAGCACCTATCATAAATAATAGATGCCTTGACAAGCCTAGCAATAAGGACACCCATCTCATCGCTATGAATAAGCTTTATTGCTGCATCCGAAATGACTTTTGACACCATAACAACTTTATGAAACCTAGATTTTGGAAGCCTCGAGTCTCTTCCCTTCAGATCCAAGGCCTTCGACTTTAGCACGAAGGGTGGATAGAGTCTGCTCATAGTTAATCCACTTCTTCTTCTCAAGTATGAACCTACTATACTCACTGTGGAGGCCATTAACTCGACTCTGTAAGGTCTCAATCTCAGCGTGCATATCAGAAACAAGAGGATTTTTATCCAAGTCTTGAAGAGCTTCATTACATTTCTTCTCCAGCTCTGCATATGTTTTATCTTTCTTAACCTCCCTTTCCTACATAGTATCACAGGATGCCCTGGCTTTATGCAATGCAGAAATCAGCTCTAGAGTCCTACCATTTAGAACATTGTCAAGAACAACTTGACGCATATAAGCTTTATCATGAATATCACAGAGCTGCTCTATACTAATCCCTCTCAAATATTGCTTCCAAGAAGGAGGAGTCACATGAGCAATGACCTAATGGAAATCAGTCGCATCCTTCAACTCTTTAGCAAAAGGAAACTCTACACGGAGAAACAAAAAGGGAAAAGAAACAACCTTGATAAGAATTTTCAATAAAAAAGAGGAAACAACACAAAGATACTGCATACAGTAGAAGGATCAAGTTTACCATGTATATCGGGGTCACTATCAACATCAAGGGGACTAGAAGCATCACCCGTAACCTTACTTGCTTGAGCAAGAACTTTTTGAGCCTTTCGATAGGGACCCTCTCCATAGGAACCAAAACAACTTTCCTCTTCCCAGCAACCATTGACCTTTTACCCTCTTCTAGATATGAGGGTGCATCAAGACCAATTAGAGATAATTTATCCTCATCAGCAGAGATATTGTGAGAGTCTACGATATTTTCGACAACATCAAAAGGATGCACAACAGATATAGGCTCCGTGTTAATCATTGGAGCTTCATTATTTACATACTATGTAGAGCTTTGATTTCCATCTAAACCCGCCTCAGGAAGAAAGTTGAACTCACCATCAACCCCTTGGTCATAAAACTCCTAAAATCCATCTCTACAAATATCCAAACATAAAAAAATAGTTTAGGAGGAAAATATGACAAGTTACACATTACAAAACAAAAGGAAATACCCTGTTCACGATGGTAGATCACAGGCTTCTTGGGACTGTATTTCCATGAAGTCTTTAGGCCTGCAAGGTATAGAATAGGGTCCGGAAAACTTTAAACGTTACAAGGGTAGGTGGAGATTTAATCATACAACAGATCCATTTGAGGAAGCAGAGGAATTTTATCTTTAAAAGATTTTTTTGTCAAACTTGTTGTCTATAAGAAGGAGCTCGGGGAAGCTCGACAAGATCACTTTGTTTTTGATATATAAGAAACTACCTTTCCCATCTTCAAGATGAGTTACGGGTTTATCAAAGCTTTGGGCACATCAGCGCCTCCCCTACTGGAAAGAGTGAACCAATCCTCAGCATGACCAAGGCTTAAGAATGATCGAAGAAGATCAATAGATGGCTCACCACCGTAAGCTTTACACATCACCGCAAAAGTTGTTAATTTTATCATACCAAAGGGGTTGAAACGTGAAATGTGTACTTTGAAATAATTCAAGACCTGGCATACGAATAAAGGTATATGGAGCCTAAGGTTAGAAAGAGAAAAGTGATGGGTATATAAACCAACAAAGCCTAAAGGAGCATCATAGATGGTTTGAGATTTTTTCAGAAGAACAACCCTGACATCCTGAGGGATGTTATAGTCACAAACAAATTAAGTTAGTTGTTCTTTAGTCAAGGTGCACGTTTGAGAAGTAATGACAAATTTGGAATCCATGGAAGAATAGGGAAAAAATAATTACCTTACGATTAATAAGCAAAGTTCACGAGGATAACGAAAGGCAAGGGTATAAATGCAAACAATAATTTAAAGGAGGTATTAAATCGGCACGTACACGTGTTCGATAAGATTAAAGGAGTATTTGAAATTTGAAATTCAGCTTTGAAAAAAAGACGCGTACATTCCTCAAGGGGGGATTTTTCCAACTAACTCCTCGTCAAGTGGGGGTAGCATTCAATGCACGCAGCACGCTTGTTTAAGTCTTCGACATGGCCTACGATTTGGACTACATTTGATGAGTCAAACGCAATACATCCATAGATGCATACATTACATTTGACTGGGGGGCTTGATAATGTACCCTTCCCTCTGGCTCGAAGGCCTCCCCTTCGAGCTTGAATGGGATCTTCTCCTAATTGTACTTTGAAACCTTTAAATAGTTTCGAGTGACGTAAAACTATCTTTAAGACAGTTACTAGTATGGGAATCCACCATGCGAAGGCCCCAAACCCTTCGCAGTAAGGCCTTTGGCGAAACTAGGGCAGAGGTCAGACTTGCTCCCTCTCTACCAAAGCTTTCCTGCCAAGGTAAAGAACGTGGTATACAGTTCCTGCAATCATCCCTCAAAATGTGGGATGCTCTCACGATCATCGGCTTTTGTGCTAAGGCCTTATCCCATCCTATTTCTACATATATAAATAGATGGCAAGGTCTCCAGGTATGACTAAGACTTTCACACACTCCTTCATACTTACATACTTACTTTACAAAAGCACATACTTACTCTCATGTCGGAGGTAATTTGTAGGGACACCCATGTGCTTCACTTAACGTAGTGTTTCTATTTTTGTTGACACATGTTATCCAAGACTTAGCAATCCCTCAAGCATCCCCAGAACTATTCGATCCTATCGAAGCTTGATCTTGCCCATATTTACACAATCAGAAATGAATTAGTCAGAGGGGAAAAGAGTAGAGGTATTTTATCAGCAATTGATTCTCACGAGATATTTTTAAGCTAAACCGGATTAATGGTACTTTATTTGTGGTCGTATGAGTATTTAAACGTACACAGCTTATGATTATTATGATAGATCGCAACAATCAAAGGGGAGAAATGTCTACACAAAGGAGGATCAAAATCTATGAGTCATGAAGATGTATTATTGTTTCGACTTCCGCTAGTTGGTTAGTGCGAGGTATTCTATGTACGTGAGAAGATGTTTATGTTTTCTTGCATGTTACCTCTAAAGGATAACCAATATTTTATTGAGCATACTTTATATCTTTGAGTCTTGCCAGAAGAGGTTGTATCGCTCAAGATATATGCTTTTGTGTTTTTAGAATTCTCTCAAGTGTTGAAGCTGCATAAGATGGTTATCGATTTAAGGGAAGCTGATTCATAAACTTTGACAAAAAGAAGTAGATGAAGAAAGCTGCTTGAAGATATGCAATATAAACTGAGGGAAGTTAATCCAGTTTATACATACTACAATGTATTTTGTACAAGTGAAGAAGAGATCCAAGTTGGAGTGCGTGTTGAAGACATAGAAAACTGAAGACATCTTCAGCTTTGACAGAACTTTGGAATGCTCTTACTTTTATTTGTACTTGCAGGATACATTGTAAGTAATCCCATATGCCACCACATTAGGTGAAAATTGGTAGGATTAAAAAATGTGGCGTCATTAACGAGAATTACACTAGTTTATTAATAGCTTAAAACACAAGGACTAGAAGTGTAATTATACAATAGATAACTTGTGTAAGGGCTATATAAACCCCTCTAAACTTCCTTAGAGGGGTGAAGCTCTTGTTTGTAACAAAGCATTTAATTTTCATTTTAATAAGCACATTTTCTCTCTTTACACTTTATCTCTCTAGTTACAGCTAATTCATGTTATGAACTTCCCAGACCTTTTGATTTCGTGAATCTTTGATACTTATGATAACATCAAATAGTTTATACCTTTTAGTATCGAGTTCCCTTATAATATGCTCCTAATTGTTATATTAAATGTGTGCTTAATTGTTTCATATTTTGTTTTTAGGAAAATATGAGCCGTGGAATGGAAATATGCGAAAATGGAAGGATGCGTGATTGAAAATGCACAAAGAAGATATTTCAGAAGAAAACTATGGCGTAGTTGGTTCGATGTAACTACGACGTAGTCCAAACTCAACTCGAATCAATTATTTATGGATCAAGCTAACTGTGTCGTAGTTGACCCGTTGGGGCTACGTCGTAGCTTTTGGAAGAATATTGCATTAGAAGAAACTAAGACGTAAATCCTCAATTAAGGCTATATCGTAGTTATATGAAACTATGGAAGGTTAATGTGCATTAGGAGAACTACGGTGTAGCTCCCCACTTAAGACTATGCCCTAGTTGATATGAGGCTATAAATACAAGCCCTATCTATGATATTTTGGTCATTCATTAGAGAGAGGACTCAAAAGTGACGACTAAGGCTTCTTTAGAAGGCATTTTTCAGTTCCATACACCATCATTCCAAGGGAGAAATTGCTTTTAAACCGTATTTGTATTATTCATTCATTAATAGTTTAAAAGATTATAATGTGATGCGTATTTTATTTTAAAATATTAATTTATCAAGTTTTAAATTTATAAAACTCGATCTACCTGACAACGCACTAACAGGCAGAGAACTCGATCGTGGGTAGTATAGAATGGTAAATCCGAGGTCATCCCAAGAGCTAAGTTGTAATTAGTTTTAATTTGAAATGTCACGTTTTAAAAATGGTTTTGGGATTGATTTGAAATAAATAACAATAAAAGTAATTACTGAAAATTAAAAGAGTTGGAGATATCAGAAGAGAAAACGTGCTAACCTAGTTACTTCATTACTACTGTTATGAAAATGTTTTCCTGTGTAATGTTAAACTATGGTTTCATTAGTGGTTTCTAAGGTTGACAGACTTGAATAGGCGTATTTAGTCTATCCTATACTTCCTGCGATTCCAACTCAGTCCAAATCGTATAGGATGTAGGATATCCAGGTTGCAGTGATTAATCCCAACTATTCCTAAAACTTATCTAATAACCTATACAGATTATTAACCCCCTATGAAAGAGTTCATGTGCTTTTTAAGTATACTGAGTGATAAGTGCGGAGACCAGTTATTTCCTACACTAGGGATGGAGTCATAGATCCTCCCTAGTACCCGATGGATCCCATATTTACATGATAATCTAATAATGGGGCAAGCAAGGTCCAAACCACCCGTACTATTAAAACCCAGGGTTACACGATAGTCAAGGAATATCTAATAAAACCATAATCTAACAGGAAAAAAACATCATAACTATAGTAACTACATAACTAGGCCAGCACTTTAAGTGCTTAGCCGCTCATGGTAACGGAAACACAGCAAGAAATAGAAGTAATCATAGATTGAAAGCTCATAATTCTTACAGTATTCATATTTGAACGATTACATACAAAAAGTAAATAAAGTGTGATCTCCCTTGGACTCCAGGTAGAATTCTTTGAAGGTTAGAAGCCTTTGTCGCCTCTCCAATTAGCTGTAGAGGAAGTAATGTCGGAATAGCTTGAATTAGGCCTCTATTTATAAGTATTGATATTGTTACGACGTAACTGATAAAAGTGTAACGTCGTAACCTTTTTACACGGCATTCCATAAATAAGCAATTATTGCGGCGTAACTAGATATTGTGTTACGCCGTAACCTTCAAATAATTTGCATATACACGTAATCTTCATTCCATATTTGTGGATCTTCATGGTTACGGCGTAACCATAAGGGGTGTTACGGCGTAACTCTATCTTGGGTAAGATTTCCTTCCAAATACATGGTTACGGTGTAACTAGATATGGTGTTACGCTGTAAAGTTGTCCTTTATCTTCGTACTTTCTTAATATATGTTACGGTGTAATCATTTTTGGTGTTACACCGTAACATTCTTCAGATAATTACACTTTGAGCCCTTTTCCCTTGTTTCTTGTCATTTTCCTATATTTCACCTGAAAACTACAAAATGATAGAAAATATCTCGTATTCGAGTATTAGTGAAACATTTACAGGTAATATAGGGGTA
Source organism: Tanacetum coccineum (assembly GCA_026074375.1). Classification (NCBI taxonomy): domain Eukaryota; kingdom Viridiplantae; phylum Streptophyta; class Magnoliopsida; order Asterales; family Asteraceae; genus Tanacetum; species Tanacetum coccineum. The sequence continues at coordinate 2,433 of BQNB010148675.1, read as the reverse complement.
TTTTGCCACTAAAAAGTATTAAATATTTGATGTTATCAAATATCCCCACACTTGACTTCTGCTTGCCCTCAAGTAAAACCTGTTAAGATATTTTATAAAAAGATTTCTTGAGAATCATTTCAATAAATGAATGTATAAAACACTTATGCTAGAATACATCAAAGCCGAACACCTCACGAGAAGGGGATAAAAAGTCACTCAACTCTTACTAGTCTAAGTGTTTCATTTTTGGGGTGGTTGCTCAATAGCACAGTCATAGCATGTATTCTATCATAAGCTTGGAAAGTACATAAATTTGCACCTGTTAGAATTAGGGTCTAAATAATTCTCAAAGGCAACAAGGGTAATATGGTTTTAAGGGGTGATAAAGGGACTAGGATAGACATGGGATACACATTTAATGGTTGTTAATATAAAAACACAAAACAAATAGTCTAAAGAAATCTAAGGTTGTCATAACTAGCCACTGTCCATCAATGGGTCCAAGAGTCTAAGTTCAAAAATTTGATCTTCAATAATGGGCTACTAGCTTCATTTTTCATAAGTATTGGGATGACTTGGTGTAATAATGGGCTACTAGCTCCATTCTTCATAATTATTGAGATGTCGTTGTGCAATAATGGGCTACTAGCTCCATTCTTTATAATTACTTAATTTGCACCATCTTTATGTCTTTTAGCACATGGGTGGTTTTTAGTTGCATCCTCTTTTCTTTCTTTTTAAACATGCAAATGCTACAGGAGTTTATATCTTTTTATTATTGCCCCTGCAGCATTTAATATTATACGCACATCTCCCCACTTGAGATGAACAATGTCGAAAGTGATGATATAGGGGGTCTTTGTAGATAATAACTGATTGGTCTTCCATCAATGCATAAAATTTTTGTTCCCATTCCCCCGAACCATAGACTTAAGTAGCCAGAAATTTCAAAACAAAGATAACTATAGACTACAGGGTAGGTTAAGGCAAAATGGTGTAACGATACATATAACATTTGGTGAAAACATAGACTTGTTTAACAAAGGTGATCTAGGGGTATCTTGCACTAATAATGAGTGCAACAAAATATTTTATCACTGGAGGTCGACAAGTCAGTGTAACAAGTCGATAAACACACACATATAGGCTATTTGGGTGATTTCCTAAGTGTTGCCTTCTTGAACTATCTATTCCTACTAATCAATTAGGTCTCGAAATGATGTACATGCCAAGTTATAAAGTTTACAATACTACCGGCACACTTAATATTTTGGTGGATTTTTTGAATAATATGAGGGAACGGAATATTAGGCTTAAATCTCACCATGTAATAATAAAGGGTAATGTGCATTCGGCAAAGATTAATTCTAGTTATTTAAGAAAAAATTGTCAAAAATTTTAAAATTGGCATAATTTTTAAAGAAAACTAGAAATTTGAAGGCAAAACATACGTCAAGTATTAATTCTACTCCCATCCCCCCACTTGATTTGTACAATGTCCCTATTGTACATTAAGAAAATTAAATAAAAAGGAAAGAGTGGAATTAAGACAAGAAACTCCCTGAGCATTGCTTTGAGATTTGAAATTTGGCGAAAATCTTTTAGATTATCTTCGTCTTCCCATAAGCTCTTTATCCCCTGTGATCACAAAAACAAACCAAATCATAAAATCGTTCTACAAGAACTATGAAGTGTACAAGAAATATAAACCTAACTCACTTTCGTAGGAATCACGGTTGCATTTAGCATATGCAACAAGCCTTTTAAACCACTTGGTGGCCTAAGTGGATGAATTTAGTCTTGTGAGGGCTTCCAGAGAACATATCCACAAAGTCCATTTACATATACAAGGTTTAGACATGTTTAAAACTTAAATTTTTAAGGATTTAAAAGGAGGTTACGGCATAACTCTGATGGTTACGTCGTAATCAAGTGGAAAATATTTTTAAGTTTTAAGGCGTTACGGCGTAACCATGAAATGTATTATGTCGTAACTACAGTGGTTACGACGTAAACTAAATTCGTTACGCCGTAACTGCTACAAATTCAGCAAGGTTACCACATGATTATGAGTCGAGCCGGTCTCGATAATTGCCTCTTAGCTTTTGGATTTTGCAAAACAAAGTAAGAAACATGCAAACTAACTAATGTAAAAAGGAAATTAAATAAAGGATGGGTTATCTCCCGACAAGCACTTTTGTTTATTAACGATTTTTTAAGTTAGACTCATGCTCATTCTACATTTCTTCATTTTCTATTTTTTCCTGCTCCTTATTTCTCCAATAATCTTTATTTATTCTTTCCATAGTCATTTTACATACCTTTCCAAAGGCTACTTTTACCCAGTTGTCAATGCTTAAATTCTCCCACTCCAAATCTGTTCGCTTATCATCGTTACTACTTTCCCAATATTCTTTGTTCTCCCTAGGGTTGTCTCCTCTATCACATTCG
>BQNB010148674.1:2136-16268 GCA_026074375.1 Tanacetum coccineum | reverse complement strand
TCTTTGATGAAGAAGGTTAAAGACGGCCATTCTACCCCACTATTCAAATTAGTTTGGGATCCGTATGGCATTGTTGTTGATCTTCAATTCTGGTTAGCCTTTTTGGGTTTCGAAGAAAAAAAAGAGGGTGGTTCACCGACAGTGTACGTTATTTATTGATTTCATATAATATATTAGAAAAACTTGATATAAACCAGTAACATATAGAATTGAATTATTAACAGCATCTAGAGCTGTGGGTGGAGTTAATATAGAGGTATAGAACACCGAATGCAGATTGGGCAATTGTTGGGCCACATTTTTGTCCTACCATAATTGGCGAGGGTATGCATGTTTATGTTTCAAATGCAAAAAATGGTTGTGTGCCATGGACTGAAGTAGAAAAGGTTAGTTATGTTATGTAGATTATGCCTGTTTACATAGATTTAAGTTAATGTTATATTTCTCTCATTTATTGTGATTCAATATAGGTTTATTTCCCTTTGAATAAACTAGACACGCATTGGGCTCTAGCGGAGCTTCACCTCCGTACAGGTTTAATAACAGTGTATGATTCAATGTCCCCACGAAAAAGAAATAAAGCTGCCCCAATAGTTGAGAATAGAAATTGGTGGTTAAATATGAGGAAATCAATGTCACAACAGTTACCTTTGTTTCTGGATAAAATTAGTGTGTTAAAGAGGAAAGGGTTAGTAGTTGGTGATTATAAGATAACGTATAAGTTTGAAGAGAAAGTTCCACATCAAGGTTCTGTATATGGAGACTGTGGTGTATGGGTGTGTCTATTGTTAAACAAATTGACTCATAAGCTTCCATTTTTTTTTGGTGACCCTCTTTAAGTAGCCCTTGCCTACCGTGAACGCATGCTTGGTTACTTCTGGAAATACAAGGTCAGTTACCAGTTACATGAGTATGATAGCAGTTAGGATTGGTGTTAACTTACTTGTGTTAACTTAGGAACGTTGTGTAATGTATGCTAATATTATCTCCATTAATCGTACAAGCTTTTCATTTCATTATGGAAAACCCAATCACTCAGACAAAAAATAAGACTAACATAACCATGAAAGTTTTTGTTCTTCTGTTACAATCAGAATTAAACTTTGAATCTTCCAAATTATCCCTATTCCTTAAACTTTGCTTCAAACTTTTGTTCTCTACATAGAGGTTGTAAAGAAATTCCTTGTAGTATTATGAAGGTAGTTCGTCATCTAGAAAACCATAGACAAAGCATTTTGTATCTTTATCCTACAAAATTCACAAAGTATGTTACAAAATAATTAAGATAGTTAAATCGGTTTTAGCATAGACTACTCTTGTTAAATAATGATGTCATTGAGATAAATTAAGAGTAAGTTCATACTACGCATTTACTTACGTAAATCGGGCAACCTTTAAACCTTCTTCTTGGATTTATTCTTGTCCATGCAACTTTTACTTTCAACAAATGTGGAGGTTTGCACTTGCAATGTGTTCTGGTAGCAATATCTTCATCTTGGTATCGACTATAGTATCTTCTTAAAAATGAAGATGACATACTTTTATTTGTGAACCAATGAATTAATGTATTGTTTTATGTATGTATAGGACATAATGTAACTGTTTGAGCATGTGAGTGCATTGAAGTTGTTATTAATGCTTTTGTACTATCTTATGCGACTCGTACCTGTTAAAATAAATGACAAGTACTTGAATTTTTTCATATTTGTGTTGGTTGGTATATTATTTATGAAGTAGTTGTAAAGTGAAAGCCATATCTATTTTATTAAAAAATGAGTAATCTGTTAAAAATTAAACGCCGACTTGTGTTTGACTCACCACCAAAAGTAGAAAATAAGGTTGATGAGCTAGAAAATGGTACTTGTGCACACACTAGTGCTTTGAGGATAAGGCGAGGTGGTGCATCTCTGAGGGGCAACACTCTTAGGAAGAATCAACTCGATTAGTTTTCCTCCCAAAAGAAATTAACTACAATGGTCTACTTAGTTAATGCAAGAAAAAGTTTTCCATCAAAGAGATAGGCAACATTTGTTTGTCCTATGAAGATAATTCAGAAAGAATTGATATACATGATGATGAAGACCTAGAATGTTGTTTGACAACATATAGTTTTGTTTATGGCAAATCGCATAAAAAGGTACCCATCTTAGGTTCAATGTCAATTAAAGGTACTCATTTTTTTTCTCAATTTAAGGTATCGAACTTTTTTTGTTGCAAAGTTAGTATTTTAACAGATTTTTAGGTTACATTTCCGACGATCGTTATTTTATTATTGCATCGTTAGTCCTTTATATTATTTTGGTAAAAAAAAGTATTTTCTACTTATTTTTAAAACTTATACACGTTTTATACACATATTTTTTACACGTTTTTATACACATATTTTTACACGTTTTGATACACATATTTTTTACATGTTTCTATACACACATTTTTATACACATATTTTTATACACGTTTTTCTACATGATTTTATCCACGGTTTTATACACACATTTTTATACACGTTTTTCTACATGATTTTATCCACGGTTTTATACACACATTTTTATAGACACGTTTTATACACACATTTTTATAAATATTTTTATACACGTTTTTACACAATTTTATCTACGTTTTTTAAAAAAAGTGCATAAAAATGTGTCTGTAAAAACGTGTATAAAAATACATGTATAAAATCGTGGATAAAAGCATGTAGAAAAATGTGTATAGAAATGTGTGCATAAAAACGTGTATAAAAATGTGTATAAAAATGTGCATAAAAATGTGTGTATAAAAATATTTATAAAACTATGTATAAAAACGTGTGAAAAATGTGTGTATAAAAACGTGTGTATAGAACGTGTATAATTTTTAAAAATAAGTAGAAAATATTTTTTTTAACAAAATCATATAAAGGATTAACGATGCAATAATAAAATAACGATCGTTAGAAATGTAACCGAAAAACCTGTTAATTGTCTAACGTTGCAAAAAAAAAAAGATCGATACCTTAAATTAAGAAAAAAAAAGATGAGTACTTTTAATTGACATTGAACCTAAGATGAGTACTTTTTTATGCGACTTGCCCTTTTGTATATGTGAACTCATGTGTGCCTAAAATATTCATTACACTAAGAAAGGTAAATAATTGTTTTTCTTATACTAACTTTGTTGATTTCGATCTTAATGTTCCCTGTTTTAACAATATGCCTAGTCCACCACGTGCACCTGATTGTATTGTCAAAAACACAGTTAGGCATGACAATTTTGTTCCAATTTTTTTAAAAAAGGGTTATAGATTTGATAATAAGAAAGCTTGTATGTTTGAGATTGGCATGAAAGCAATTATGGAATGAATATCGCGTTATTAAATATTGTACTAAACGTTATAGTGTACGGTGTTTCGAACCAACTTGCCAATGGTCAATTTACACAAACAATATAAAAAACAGTTGTCTTTTTGAAACAACTACCTTTAACAACATGCACACATGCTCCAAAACACAAATACTACCAAATCATCGTAATGCTAACAAATATCTGATTGGTAAATTGCTTACTGAAATACTAAGGGATCATAAAAGGGTTTATAAGCCAAAGGACATACAAAAAGATTTTAACTATAACTGGAAAATAGACATTTCCTACAAACGAGCTTGGGCAGGTAAAATGGCAGCCTTAAATATGTTGAACGGTAGCCAGAAGAGTTCGTTCATGGAGTTGCCGTACTATTTCCATAACCTAAAGTTGGCAAACGAGGGGACAGTTACGCACATTGGCACAGATGACGAAGGATGTTTCAATATGTGTTTTTTAGCATTTGGTGTAGCGGTAAGGTTTTATTTACAAATTTTTATTATTGAATAAATTTATGCTTTTCATAAAATTTATACGTTATATATGTAACAGATTAGGAGTTTCACATCGTATATGCGGCCGCTGATAAAAATTGATGAAGCGCATCTAAAAGGCACATACCTTGGAACAAATTTGCTTGTTGTTGGAATGGATGCAAACAATCTGATTATACCATTGGCTACAAGTGTTTCGCAAGGTGAGACGATTGAAACATGTTCATGGTTTTTGAACGTAGATGAAGAACGATTGCGAGAGATCCGAAATCGACGTATCATATCGGATAGACACTATTCGATTACCGTCACATGTGCCAATGTCTTTCCAAATACCTTTCATGGGTGTTGTTGTCGTCATTTGATGATGAATTGCAAATTCAAATCAGACAAACTCAAGGCATGGTATTGGAAGACATGCAAAGCTTACATAGTGCCAGAATTTGAAAGATCTATTTCGGGCATTAAAGCACTACGACCTGAAGCATACAAAAAACTTGAAGACGCTGGGTTTGAAAGGTGGTCAAGGGCTTATTGCCCTACAAACAGATACAACTACTTGACATCAAACTGCGCAGAATCAATCAATGCCTTAACCAAGACAGTTTGAAAGGTTCCCATCACTAATTTAATGGACTACTACAGAGACCTCATACAAAGGTGGTATTTTGAGTGTAGGTACACGGGTGAAGGTAATTTTGTTTAAGACACAGCATTATTGATGATTAAACTGTTTATTCATACCACATACTAATCATACAAAATGTTTTGATTTTTTAGATAAACCGGCGGTGGATGAATTATCAAAATGGGCGGCTGCAAAGGTAAAACATCGAATGCTAAAAAGTGCAAAATGGACTGTAAAAGGAATTGATTGGTTCAGGGCTTACGAAGTGAAAGACAACAAGACAGTACACATTGTTGATTTGGTTAAGCGTCAGCGCTCGTGTCTAAAATGGTAACTTTCAGGATTACCATGTGGGCATGTTTGTGCAATGTCTAGGTGTGTTGGGATGATAAACTGTAATAAATGGGCAAAAGGGTGGTTTTCTTAGAGAACGTTGAAAGCTACATACCAAGAATTGGTGTATCCTCTACCGGATCAAAATGTTTGGGTCATTCCTTATGACTTACAAGTTGTTTTACCACATGCCTTGGTTAAACCTCAACCTGGCAGACCCAAAAAGAAAGACAGAATAAAGTCCAAAGGCGAGGATCCGATAATAATCTGTTGTTCTAGGTATGATACAACGGGACACAATCGAGACACTTGTCATTTAGCCTTGCCATCGCAAGTCAGTGCTAGTTAAACAATGAATTGGTCACAGTATCACTTACATGATATGTAATTTCCATGTAATTGATTTTTGTTTTGTTATTTTCAAAGAAGGTTATGTAACCAGTCTAGATTAATGGATATAACAATGAACGATGTTTAATATTGCACTATAATTAAAATATTAGGGAAGCCAAATAATGTGTCACATAAAATACAAACTTACTAAATTAACTACTACTTGTCTGAATAATAAACATCAAAATAGATTTTAATGTTGGTAAACCTAAACAACCTTGTTACTAAAGTAAAATTGTGCCAAACGTTCCCTATAAGCAAGGGAAACCTAGACAGGATCCTCAACATCCAATGAAAGTCCGTTTGCCAAATGATACAAAAAAATACATACCCAGATCCCACAGTCACCAAAGACACCCCCTGCTTTGGCACGTTCTTAGCAATCCTAAATGTAACGTGGTAAGTACTTTTTTCAAATCCATTCTTATCAAAAACATTCAGTAGCTCTAATACTTCTGGCAGTCGAACCTAAACATATGCATAAAAATTTATGTTGTCAAACGACACTAAACAAAGTTTCCTATATTTTATTAGATTACAAAAATTAATAACACAAACTACTTACCTTTAAGTAGTCCCTTGTCCCGATGTACCAATTTTTTAATTCCAAATCATAAAGGCCACCACTATCATAGAATGTAACCACACCGGACTTGATATCAAATTCAGCCAAAAACCAATGTTGTCTAGTTTCATTTATAGGAATAAAAACCTACATTGTTTTATAATTAATAGTATTGGTTTTAAGGTATTAAAATAACATATTAACGTAAATTGTATACAAAGAACTACCTTATCAACTTTAGTCCATGCTATAGGATACATCTCTCCATTAACGTACCAAAGTGACATTGAATTTTGAAGCAGTAGTTGAACAAAGTAACTACTAACCATAGCCCAACTAGCATTATGTGGTCGCACATGCCACATGTAGTCCACCCATAAATCAATGTGCTTTTAACGGAAACAGAATAAGATACAATATAATCAGTCAATGGTTTAGATAAAAACATTGTAAAATTGATCGTTTAGAGTTCACTTACTTCATCTAAGAGCTATCCTTGCCTAGTAGGGTCTAAACATACTAATGACTCCCAAAATGATCGCTTCACACATACCTCTACCGACCACGGAAACTTACATCGAAGTCGGCCGGATTTACCAAGATATAGGTCTAGATCTTCGCTGATCCAAATATGGTCGATCGCGCTGTTAATTCGCGAAAGATCCTACAAATAAAGTTTAACTATATCAAAAACATACGTAAATCTCCAATATGATGAAGTCATTTTGGATAAATATAATAATTCATACCTCAACCCAAGGTTTAACAGTCTTTAAGAATTCGGTCATATCTCAATCAACTACTCCAAAACATTAATTTTTCTTATCAAACTTCCTACAAACTTGAACCCAACTATCGTTTCTAATACCTACAAATCCACTTCTCTTCTTAGGAGCGCAGCGAGCCATTGCTTGTTTCATATGATCAAAGTTCATAATTGCGTATGACCTTTTCCTATAATCCTCGTCCCACCTTTTCTTAATTTGAAGTTCACACTCTTGTTCTAGCTTCAACCTTTTTTGATCTTCCAGTCTAACCCTTTTCTCCTCTTCAAACAGTCTCTCCTCTTCTAGAAACAACCTTTATTCCTCTAATAAATGCCTCATAAATTCCTCTTCAAGTAGGAAATCCTCTGTCTATTCAACATATTGTCAAAATCATCTAGGGTTGAACAAAAACACACGTAGCTTTTAAAAATAAAACTAGTGTCATATACCTCATGACACTCTTCTTTCGTATCATCATCTGACTGTGTCCCTACACTGGCAATAAAGGAAGACTCAACCAATTGAAGGAATGCATGATTTAGTTCTGCGCAAAATTTAATGCTAAGACCCGAATAGTCATTACTAAACTCTAATTTTTGAACGACATCACTGTTTCTTTCTCGACCAAGAACCTGAAACGTTTATTTAGTTGTAACTAAAATTTTATATTATATGTTGATTTTATAAGTATATAATTTACAAATAGGAAGAAAGAACCTGTATAATAGCCTCAAGTTTGAAAATACGAGAGTTTAACTCCTTAATAATACAATCCTTGACACTTCTTATCTTGCTCCTAGGAACGTTACTAATTGGCGTACTTATAAGTCTACATAACCTGTTACGTTTACGGCTATCAGACACCTTTTGGAGATACGCATCGAAAAGATCAGGTTTTCTGATAGGCGTTCTTGGTATGTAAACTTGAAGAAAATCAAGCAATTACGCATAACCATTTTCCATTAATAACGGAATTAAATGACTATAAAACGTACCAAAAATAAAATTGTATTTGTATGTTTTGCATCTTGGATGTGCAGGAACGGAATATTCAAGAAAAAAGGACAAAAGGAAAGCCAAAAACGACCAAACCAAGCACGGGATGGAAAAGACAAAGTCAAATCGAAGCCAAAGTCAGAAAGTCAACCTAGCAAAGTCAAAAGTCAACCAAGTGAAGAAAATACAACTTGAGGGACTAAAATTGCCAAACCTCAAGTTGTATTACAAGAATAACAAGACAAGGGCTGAAATCGAAATTTGCAATAAAGTTATATGAGATGAGGGACCAAAGCTGCCAACTTACCCAAAACCATTTTTCCCGCCTAACAAAACCAGATTCAAAATCACGGGTTTTTCCCACCCTTTTTACCTGGCAAACTTCTACAATCCACTTGGGTAAGACATTTCCCCCTCCTCCACTATCTCCCCCCAGCTTTATAATTGCCATGTTGGCAATTCCTCACCCATTTTCAAGTAAATTCGATGGCTATGATTGACTCAAAAAGAAGCACAAGAAGATTGAATGGCTGAGATTACTTTTATGAAGTCCCTCACACAACAAAAACACCTAGTGAAGCTCTCACAAAAGAAGCACAGTTGGAAGGCCCAAGAATGAAAGCTTCAGCTATAAATAGAGCCTTTTGTAAGCCTTGGAGGCATATATCTTAGTTTTTTAGTTTTTAATTTAGCTTATCTTAGTTTTTATTGTAATTTTTAAATCATTTTAGCATTTTATCCAGTTTATTTTACTGCCTTGTACTCTTTTTACGAATTAATGAAAGTTTGAAGTTTATGAGTTAAAAAGTCAAGTTTTTAAAATTCAACTACTTAAGTGTTTGATTTGGGTTTTAAAATGTGTTAAGAAGCTCTCACTCAAGCTTATTTATAAGCTGATTTCATTAAGAAAACTAAAAAGGCTAAACAGTTAAGAAAAAGTAAAAAAAATTTACCTCAAATATACCACAGCTTATGGATGATAAGCCAGTTCTGGATGGGCTTATGGACTCTCACTAGCTTGTTTTATACAAGCTAGAGCTTGTAGACTCTTTGTTTAACCCTGTTTTGAGCAAGGGAGTTGTAAGTTTTTATTTTTCTTATTTTGCTTATTTACTGTAGAACTGCTTATTAGTGCTTATTTGTTACCTATATTTGCTTATTTATGCTTTATCATGATGTTTAGTGCTTATCTTGCTTAGTTGTTAGTTTAAAAATAGTTTGTGTTATTTTCTTAGTTAGTACTGGTAGTATGTTTAGTTAATACTGTTAGACTGATTTAGCTTATTTAAGTGCTTATTATTGATTAAAACCTGCTTATAAGTGCCTTATTTTGTTATTTGATAATCTGTTTTTAACAAATTAGGATCAAATCAGCTTGAATTAAGAAGAAGAAATGATTTTTGAAAACTTTAAGGGGTATTTTCAACTAGCAGTACTAACCCATAGTTAGTACTGCTAGTTCTCTTTTGGGATTTTCAACTAGCAGTACTAACTCAAAGCTAGCAGTACTAACTCCAAGTTAGTACTGTTAGTTAAAACTGTTAGTACTGTTAGTTCATTTTAGCTTATCAGCTTATTATTTCTGCTTATTTAAGATTTGCTTAGCTTTTTAGAGTAGATTAAGCCCATTTTCGTTTACTGTCTTTAGTAGAGCTTATTTAAGCTTATTCGTTTTTTTAATAGTTTATCAGTTTGCAGCTTTTTAGCTTATTTGCCATTTTAGTTTATTCTAGTTGCTTATTCTTATGCCTGAGTGCTTATTAGGGATAGTTAAATATCTGTTTTAGCCCATTTGCTTATTTCTTGTTTCATTATGCTTTGTTAAAGCTAGCAGTACTAACTTTAAGCTAGCAGTACTAACTCCAAGTTAGTACTGTTAGTTAATACTGTTAGTACTGCTGTTAGTACTGCTGAGTTTTTCTTGCTTAATTTAGCTTAATTGCTTGTTGAATTTGCTTATTTAGGGTTAGTTTAGTTTTTTAGGTTTGTCTAGGCCTGTTCTAGCTTAATTGGAATTGTCTTAAGCTGTTTTGAGCTTATTTGTGTCTTAGTGTAAAAGTTTTAAGTATTTTTACCATTCTTAGCCTTTATGCCTGCTCTAGCTTATTTTCCTTGCTTATCTTTTCGTGCATTTGCTTATTAGGTTTAGTGCCAAATCATATCCTTGTCATATTCAAACATCGATTATCAATTCGTCATTCGATTCTCCATTCAAGCCTCGTTGGGACATAACGATCCGGAAATATTCTATACTACTTCCGGTTTCATTGATTTCGTGGATTTTGATCTTTGTTATATATTTATATTTATCTATATATAAAAAGGAGTAAAGATCACGCGAGTCAGTAAACATGAAGAAAATCAAGCGTACTTGTCCACCATTCACAATTGTTCTTGGCTAAAGTAGGTCTAAGCTCATATACGGGATTCAATTCCTGCAACATGCCATAAAGGTGTTATCAGTTTTTATTTTAAAATCACATGCAACTTTTACAAACTGTGAGATGTAATCGTACCTTACAAAATAAGGTGCCATAATCTGCTCTTAAAAAATTGCCTTTTTTGACCAACCGATACCTCTTGGAATAGCTTCAGCCAATTTATTCCACCAACGGTTGCTCATTTCAAAGGACTCTAAAATCCAAACCTTCAATTCATTTCTAATATATTAATTTTCTAGTATAGATTCGTATGTAATATATAACTATAATACATTGTCGTAGGTATTAATAACTAACCTTGAATGACCAAAAAAAACCACCCAATGTATACGTAGGAACATATTTCCTGGATTTATGCAATCCTTCAAGGTGCTCACTCTTGTGGTTATCTACTACCTTCATAATTTCATCATACAACTGCATCCATATATGCTCACCCCATGGAAACACATTCCATGCTTCTAAACTTTCAACCAGTCTCATAAGTGTGTCATCAACTTCCTTAACCATAAATTTACCCATAAAGATAACCTCTAAGCATAACAAAAGACAAATGTGAATAGCATCTTCGTCACATAGTTGGCTAAAGTACTCATCATCCTCAATAACACCAACTAAATCTAAGCTTGTTATACTTAAACCTACCCTATGAGGGAACACCCTTTCTTTAAATTTCATGTCACCCTTACTATAGCTGCTGAAACTAACTGCACCAAATCTAAAACGCATGATAAGACAAAACTCCCTACGACCAAAATGTATCCCACGTCCATTGACATAATATGTTAAAGGCATATCATAATGAGCATCATTAACCCGACATTGTTTTTGTAGCATATAATCAATCATATGTGATTCATGATCAAAATAGGCTAAATCTAACCATCTGCCAAATTAGGTTGTCCTAAATATCTTCCTTCGATTATAGTCTAATTTTCCTTTGATAATCTTAAAGTACTTCAATTTACTTCTTATAATTACTTTTGCTTTATAATCCTAAATTAAAATTAAAATGAAATAATAAACAACAACAATAATTATACATAACACAACATTAGGAATCGTGCATACATAAGGTATTAGATTTAACATAACATTCACAGATGATGTTAAATAAAACAACGATAATTATACATAACACAACATTAGGAATCGTGCATGGACAAGCACTAACTTAAAGACAACATAGATTAAACATTAAACAACTAAACTTAAAAACAACAACTTAAACATCATGACAGAAGCTTGGAAAAAGAGCACACAAGACCAAGCTATCCAACTATCAAATTATGGAGTGCTAAGTTGAACTACATAGGAAATCTTTTTTAGGACCATGATTTAGATGTGACTGACGCTAGCCATTAAACACCTTATTTTGGCAAGATCAGAATCATTCATTTCCCTCAACAACTTAGCACTATCATAAGCAAGTGTGCATAAACAGTTATCAAGCTCACCAATGAGCATTTCCCTCTCACTAACATGTATAGACAAGTTCTCAGCAATCATGTTCATATTATCAGCAGTGATCAAGTCTTTTTGGTTCTCACTTTCAAACAGGAGAATCATCATGTCTTTGAGGTTGTTGGAATTAGCAATGGCAGATAGTTCTAAAAGAGTAGACATTTTTAGTGACAAAGTCTTATGGAAAGGATGGTTGGTTAGGGTATAAAAGTTAACCTAATATGCAGTTTTTATATAGGCAAAAAGAATAACTATAAATGAATGTCACTTCAATGTGGTTGGAAAGTATGGCAAATACAAAAAAGATTTTCAATACCCCATTTGGAAAGAAAACTCTATTAAACTCATTCTGGTTAGCAACATATTTTTAGGGGAGGGATGTGTTTTGTCTTATTAACTCATTATATACATATATATTACTTGGACCATGAAATCATCAGGTGAATATTGTTTTATGCATGTAAAAAAACTAACATCTCAGTTTAAATCAGAAAACAAAAATATTGTGATTTCAATAACTTTGGTATAGCATTTTACAAATTGCGAAATTTGTTTTCATACTTCATTCAAAACCCAATAAGTTGCATAAGAAACTAAACTAGACCGGCTTACTCGTTCGGTGACCTTGTTCGGTTCCAACTACTACGAAACTCAAATTTTCAAAACTCAAAAAGACACATTTTTGAATGGTTTTTAGCAAAAATTCTTGTACAACTAGTGTTACTAACCCTATAGGAACAATAAAAATGAAAACTTTAAGGTTTTTAAGCCAAAAATTTTGAATCACTATTTTGCTCTTTGTAAAGGTTTTTGAACACAAATCAAACACAAAAACTAAACACACCACTCCATGGCTCTTGATACCAATTGAAGAAATATGTAATCTTATGATCAAACCAAGAACAAGAGTGAGATGTGGGTTGTGATGTTAGAGAGAGAGAATGGATGGAAAATGGATGAAGTTTATTAAGATGGAATGTGAAAAATGGAACAACCAACCCCTCTCCAAGGCTAGGAGAGGGCTTATATACTTACATGATGGCCGGCCCATGGGCTATGATGGGCTTCCCATGGGCCTTGGGCCGGACTAGATTACTAATCTAATCATTACACTAACTACGAGCTAAGACCTGTTACAACTTGGAAGTGACCGACACTTTTTGTGTTTCCAACAAAAGGCACTTACCTTAGCCCACAACATGGTTTGAACGATGATTTAAAGGGTTTCACTGGAACAATATTTCAATCCTAACCAAGCTAACTGGACCTAATTTTCGTACAATTAAATATCGAATACATGTACAATCACTTCAAAAACAGTTGATCCATAAAATTACTAGATCCCTAAACACCAGTCGGTAACCTATTCAATCTAATATTATGAACACGCTATTGGGACGGTTTGATTATTATGGGATAATGTGTGTGTGTGTGTTTATGGTGTCTCAGATTATGTGTTCATGTGTGTGTTTTGTGTGTTTTGAATCGGGTGTGTGTGTGTTCCATTGAATTAGGGTGGGAATGATTTTAGGATATGTGTTTGATATGTGTTTAAATCGTGTGTGTGTGTGTGTGTGTGTTTTGTGATATGTCTTTTTTTTGTATTTCAAAAAAAAGATTTTTTTTTATCTTTTTTAACCAAGTTTCATAAGTTTCACTAAGTTGCATAATAATAAATGTCTAATCAATTGTACTAATCATGGTACAAGTTGCATAAAATATATCTAAAATAGGATTAATTTCAAATTAATATCAAATCAATTGTACCTATTTTACTATTCAATATTGTACAAGTCGCATAAAAACAAGACTAAGTTGCATAAAGTAAAAAAATATTTCATAAAGTAAAAAAACAAAGTCGCATAATTATAATAAAAAGTCGCATAAAAAAATTGCCAGGAAAGTACTTACACAATTGTACTTGAAATAGTACATCAAATGATAAGGAAAATGGGTATTTGGTCATTTCACACATGGTTGCATACGTCGCATTAGTTGTTTAGGTCGCATAGGGCAATTAGGGAAAAACCAAATAGTTGAGGGCATTTTGGCAAAGAAGAGACCATTTGAGGGCAATTCAAGAATTTTCTCAAAAGTTAAAATTATATTTACAACTATTTAATGCACAATATATTAACTCAACACATATAATTAATTATATTATTAAAATACCCTCCTACTCAAAAATACAATTAATATACCACATGATACAAAACAATAATGCATAATTTTTTTTCTCCTTTAAAACCTCATTAAATAAAATTTACAAATCATTAATGATATTATTAAAATAAAATAATATCATCAATTATATCTCTTACTCAAAATTACAATTAATATACAACATGATACAAAACAATAATGCATAAATCGTTTTTTTCTTCTTTAAAACCTCACTAAATAAAAAATTTATAAATTAATAATAATATTATTCAGCGTTGCAAAACAAGGTCTACAAGGCCGATTAATCGCCGATTAGACGCTACAAGGCCACCAGCCTTGCCGATTAATGTAACAGGGTCAAACAAATAGGTCAATTGTGGTCAACAACGATCAACGGTGGTTAAACTTGTCGGAAACCTTCTAATCTTGCCGAAAGTACCTAAAACTCACCGTAAACTTGTTTTGATCACTTATATTAACTGTTTAAATCTATTACAAGTTGTTTTTTAGAAAAAAAAACTTGCCAATAATATCTAAAACTCGACG
>BQNB010148673.1:0-16268 GCA_026074375.1 Tanacetum coccineum | reverse complement strand
CAACACTATATATCCGACTCTTTGATAGGTTAACTTTTAGACTAGAAGCATCATTAAAGCATTTCAACATTCTAACCAGGTGGATGGCATTAAAACTCGACCACTCACCAAAAAAGAGAGCGTTGTTCGCAAATTAAAGAAGAGATATGTTTGAACCATCATTAGCAAGGGAAAATTTATTGTAAAGTCTTCTGCTACAAGCTTCCAAGGTTAAAACCTGCAAAGCTTCAGCCACAATTAGGAAAAGAAAAAGAGATAATGGATCACCTTGCCTAAGGCCTCGCTCCATCCCAAATTCCTTCATTGGAGACCCATTAATCAAAACTAACACAGTAGCAGAAGATAAGCAAGTATTGATCCAGTTACATCATTTAGATCCAAATCCCATTTACATCATGAAGATAAGCAAGTATTGATCCAGTTACATCATGAAGGAACAAGCCTACAACGTAGACAGAGACAAAGATCACAAGAGCTTAACGACAAAAGCAATCTCATTGATCTCATGAAGGAGTGTCACAATGAACTCACTTCGGGGGAGATTGTTAGCCTCAAAATAATGAGTCGAACAATGGAAGTTCGTTCATAAATATATTAGGTCTCAGTCATTAAATAATTATACGTTGTAATAGGCTACACGGGTAAACGGGCTCTTAAATGTAATCTAACCGGTCACGTGTATCGGGCGAAAGCCCAAGTAATCCCGAGCCCGGCCCGTAGAAATACCAAGGCTTGAAAGCCTCTTGGTATTAAGTATAAATACCCCTCTCCAAGTATGGAGAAGGGGTTGGTTGGTTGGTTGGTTACTATGTTTTTCATTAGAGTGTATGTGAAAACCTTCCACCTCTTAACTTCTCTCTACAATTCTTCTCATCTTATTTTTCTTGTTTCCAATTATGAAGTGAAAGTGTTATATTGGGTTTTGACAGTTGGTTACACCGTAACCATGCTGATGTGGGCTTCCACGATATAGGCTTAATATGTGTTATGGCATAACTGTATAGTCCAAGTTAAGCCGTAACTGTGACTAGGATGAGTCATCATTCTTCAACGTGGCAGGTTACGGTGTAATTGTGACCAAGCGGTTACGCTGTAACTATGGTGATGATTATTCTTGCTTTAAGTGGGTTACGGCGTAACTCCTGCGGGTCAGTTACGCCGTAACTGGTCTTGAGCATCCTTTATTTGCTTGTTTTCCCCGTCTAAATCCCGCGTCTCTTGCTCCAATGCTCATATTCTTCTTGCAAACGCAATATGAAGTGGCTAAGCATCATTTTCAGGCATTTAAACAATAATTACAAGCATTTTGATAGGGATTTTAAACACCTCAAATCAGCATGCCAAAAAATACAAACATTTTATAAAAAAAATCAAAAAAAAGGCACCTTCGATACTTAAACAGCTATGAAAAAATATCAATTGCAAAACCCTATCATCAAAAAAACGGAAGAGAGATATATGTTTTTGTGTTGGATTTGGGATAAAGATAAGTTGTGTTGGACATTCTTATCAACAAACACGTACGTCTCTTCACCGACGCCTTTTGTGGTGATTTGGTGTGTGTGTGTGTTGGGCGGTGGCTTTGTGTGTGTGGAACACGTATCACCCATAGGTGTTTAATTATTAAGTGATAAAAGTGGATGAGTGATTAAGAGTTGGATTATAAAATTATTTCTTAGATTAAAATAATATTATTGTTCAAAATGAGTGTGTTGACTGGTCCATATTTGTATTAAAAGAAGGTAATTTATTGTATTTCACACACACCTAATGAAAACTTATGCTACAATCTTTTAATTTTTTTACCACTTACATGCACATAGTTAAAGGTTGTTTGGAAACGAAGATTTTTACTCACACGTTATTGCGGAGCGTCCATATACAATCATATTGCACACAACATAAATATTAGTTTTTCCCGACTTGCATGTATGTGTTTCAAACAATGTTCGCTAATTTGTTTGTATGTGATACTGTTGTATGTGTTGCAAGGCTAAAAATTATCTAAACACTTAGCAATGAAACATTAATGAGAGTAATTTAAAAACTTTAAGCATGGTCGATAAGCAATATTCAAGAAATTTATTAGCTACATCATGAACGATCTTAAAACAATTGAGAAGCTACATTGAAAGAAGTCATTAGCTATATCTTGAGCATTTCTACGAACGGTAAACAGTAAATCTGCAACATGCGGAGAATCTAAAAAAGTGGATGAATCCGCCTTGTCCACGATCGTCGTAAGAAACACAACATTTAATAAGGGCACTCAAATCTCCACCAACACATTTAGAACACTTGACCACAAGAAGTTCAACCACATGGTAAGGGCAATCAAATTTCCACCAACACATTTAGAACACACGACCACAAAAAGTTCAACCGCGAAGTATTACAAAAGTCGATGCTATTGTCGAGCAACTTATAACCATGAAGTGAAGAACCTTATGATTTATGGTTACCAGTTGATATTCTTAACATGGATAAAGTGCTTGCCAAAAGTGTTGCCATTAGGAAAGAAAATCAAGATCTTCTTTGTCTTGGTAAATCTCGACCAACTACTCAGACATTGTTTTGTTCAAATCGCCTTTAGAAGCCACATCTCTTAGATATTGCACAATAGGAAGATGATGGTCAAATAGTTATGTCACCAAATGGAACGCCTTGGTTTTCTTGTGTCACACTCATACTTTCTTTTCATGTTAGCTTTGTTTTCCACACACTCCTTGTTAAAAAGGCCTTCTTTTACCTTTCTTATGCAAGTTCAAAGCCTTGTCATTTAGTGGTCTAGTCTTAGACAACTTGCATCACTGTGTGAAAAGCGCGTAGGGGTAGCCTATTTATCTGGACAACCCGTGCAACCTAAATTCTCCTCCAAGCATCATATATAGCCTTCATATACATTTCTTCCATCCTTCTCACTCCAACAATGGCACACCAACCTGATATTTTTTGGAAAGCCTAAAGACACAAGAGAACAATCTATTAATAATCGAACCAAAAATATTCATGGCTATGTGAGATACTGTAACAAGGACAACCAACTATTTGAATTTTAATTTGTTGCATTTTTGGCACGATAAAACGAAAAGTAAACATGTACGGAAGGTTGAAATCATCAAAGCCAAACAAATCACTGACTCAACAACATTGCAAAAACACTTATGAATGTACACTGAAGAACTGTAGCCACCATACACCAATCCTATAAATGAAATATTCCTGCTAAAACAAATTGCAATGCATCAGAGAAAAACATAAGTTCAATATGAGGATATCCCCTAGAGATGCATCTCTAACGATGATTAAAAAGTATTAAACTATAAAATAATAAGACATATTAAGAACCCATCCCAACTTTGCCAAAGCCAAAAAAAGTAAAATAACAAGCCAAAGCAAAATACACCTTAATCATTTAAGGCACACGAAAACTTTATTACTTTAACAATAAAAATGGCTTGAACATGAAGGATCTCTGTACATAGATTTTTCAAAAGCAAACTAAGGTGTTAATGGAGATAGTAAGTACATGGAGAGAAAATACAGAAAACGATAGCAGCTTTTCTATATCAGTATTAGAGAAAAAAAGGATAAACCTAAATACCAACGAGAACTTTATAGTAATTATCGATTGGAACAGTACTTCAAAATTTATCGATTTGTACTGTAAGCTTTCATAGTGTTCTCATTTGCACATTTTGATAGTGTCACTGTATTAGTGCCACGATGTCAGGCCTATCAACAGTATGACACCTCATCAAAATTGCAAATAAACACTTTATAAATACACACTACCAAATCGATATTTTTTGAAGTACACGAACCAAATCGATAAATTTTGAACAGTGCATTGTATTTCTAAACTATACCCAAAAAGAAAACGATATCTCGATGTCTCACTTACTTTTCACTCCGTATACATGTATTCCACGCGGCATATAATCATAAGGCCCCAGCCTTATATGGTCATTGAAATCCTTGAAAACACTGCTGAATTGCCAAGACCACAACAAGAGGACATTTAAACGGAAAAAACTACTAAACATCCACATTATCACTAATAAATCATAACATCAAAATCAGTTGCATACTACTTATCCATTGTCATTAATTAATGCTTATTTGCTCACAATACATAGCAAAAAAACACTTGAGCAGCTAAGTCCAAACCAAATGATTTTAGGACCGTCAATCATAAGTAGAAAAACTATAAGACAATTGAAAAAGCTGCAATTGAAGAAAATTATACTTGCACCTCAAACAATTTGGAAAACCGTAAAAGCACAGCCACCTCCTAAGGACACACCTTCAAAGATTACATGCGATAAAAAAAGAAGTTAACGTCTGCCACCATCTATTATTATGGGCTATACTGTGTAAGGCAACCATGCAATCTATACTGACCTACAAACCATCCATTTCGCGCTCAAAAATACAAACCAAATATCTCAAGTGCTAGAAAAGAACACTATGCAACCACCTAAAATAATCAACTTATAACCTCAAAGAAAAAAATCAATAACATGTGTCTTAGCATTTCACGCTCCAAAACATTTTTAAATATCGAACTTAGATCACAAACTATACTAAAGTCATATATGAACAATCTAAAACGTACATACAAACACACCACATCCTGACGCCACCCTTCCGGTTCCACAAAACACACAATACACACTTTACAACACCTATTTCCGAAACAAAACAGGTTGCAATTATTTTCAGACACCCATAAAATTGACTCCATGATTCACAGTCTCAAGCTAAAAACAAAGTTGATCAGGATTGAAGAATGAATTTTTTTGATATGTCTCTTTTTTATATAAAATTGGTTGGCCCGGTTCATTGTAAAACACTGTCATTTTGCCTATCAGGATCATAGTTCTGTAAGTGGTTTTATTGCCTTTGAATGTCCTTTCAAATTTTGTGCATTACCAGTATAATCTATGTTCAATTGTTTGATTTCGGTACTTGTCGTTTTTGATCGCCAAATGGAAGAGTCATTATGGGAAATTGATTCCCTTGCAACCTTAGGTTTTTGCACCCGAGAAATTATGATGAGCTTACTAACTTACTTAATGCCTCCAACCCTCCTTTTCTCGGCGGTAATATGTCGGCTCGAAGTTGCCTAAAGTCACTCAACCCGAGCCCACTCCCTCAAGCCCATACCTTAGCTTGGCGAATCATTTTCACACTCAACTGCCTTTTCATTTTGCGCAACAAACGACGCCCTAAATCACCACCAATCAAAACAAATTATACATAGGTCATACATACAAATTTAAAAGACATCAGAGGCCAAATAAAACACACCTTACAACATTCATGATCATACAAAGGAAAAAACGGCTGGGGTTTTACCACACAGCCAATAATTTCATAAAAATAATAGAGACATATCGACAAATTCGTCTCCTCACTTGTGAAAATGTAAGGTTGTCATGCGATTCAATATCACACATCAAGCCTCGATCCCAGTTGCGAAACAAAACAACAGAGGTTAATACACCAATAGCACAAACTACATACAAGTTCAAACCAATTGAACGACATCAAAACAGCAAACAAAACATGCGTTATAGGTCCCGTAATCATACCCGTCCAAAAATGGTTGCAGTTTTACCAAAACAACACAACAAGGCTATTTTTTTTTGCAACACAAAATCTGACATATTTCCTCCACAAATTCCATATAACGATTTAAATTCTTCGTCGTTGAAAAATTTCAGTTGTTAAGGCAAATCAGTGACCAACCGACCCTTTCATTTTTGCAGAGGAAAACAAGACTTATGAAATCAGCACCAAAGTCAACCGACTATACATACATCATGGAGACAAATTTAAAACATAGACACAAATTTGAAAGACACCCACGTCATACCAACGAACTTTTACAAATGTGTATCGTATTTGTACGGATTGACGGCAAGAGTATAATTATCTTTTAACGTAACGTACTTGTATTGTTGTCGATTGCACAATTAACTGTTTTAACACCGATATCTAACATAATCCTACTAGACATCCACGTAGTTCCCACTAACAATATATATATTAACAATATATTTTTGTACATCATCCTAACAATTTTTTCCCTAAATAAACATTTACCAACACCCAACAACTAACCCTAACATATCGACAAAACACAAAATGTTCTTCTTCATCTCCAATCGAAGCTTTCGTCATCCACCACGATTCAGCATGTAGAACCCTGTATTCACGCAAATACCCGAACCATCTATCACCCTTTAAGGACTTTTCTTGGAGCATCTAATAAATAAAGTATGTTTTATATTAGTTTTTTATCAGTATAATGTTCACTTTTTAATGAAATTGAAACAAATCTTTTACGGAATATATAGAGAGTCCATATTAACCTTTTTACGTTTGATTCCAAATTACTATGATTACTATAAACAAGAGTTACAAGTTATTCAAAAGATAAACATTGAAAGAAGAAAACAACCACATGAATGAGAAAAATAAAATTCAAAAGGAGTTTGACTTTTGAAAAATTCAACGTTGGAGAAAAGTGTTAATGCTGCAAATGGAGTTGAAAGAAAGCTAAGTTCTGCATTTGTCTTTATATAGGAAAGTGAGAGTGACTACGTGAACACAAAGTCCAACCATTTGTTGTATTTGATTGTTTAAAGAAATAATGGTTTTATCTTCACACTATAACATGTTTAGAATGTCATGTCTGCAATACTATGGACCACAATAATGCAGTTTGCAAATGAATAAACACAGACCATTAGACAGAGTTACATGAATGTTGGATTGTTCACTACATTCCATAGAAAATTTGTGGACATAAAGTCACACTACACTATCCAAGACAATACAATACTAATACCAAACATAATTTATTTGAAATACTCCCGTACCAAAAAAAGTTTGGTTCATAAATAACTCGCTTCCAACACATAGTATAGTGCAATTAAAAAGTACCAAACTAAGCTACATAAAACTTAAAATACAACAACTTCATTTCTGCAAAAACCCTCATCAACAAAATCCATGTCTTTTATCAGCAGCTTAACCTGCACCAAATCTTTCCCAATTTAATGCCTTGCCCGTAATTTGCTATTCTCTCTGATTTGCTCCTTCTCTTCACACCTGCAAGCTTTAAAGTACCAGCTGCAATGGAAGCTTCAACAACTTCCTTCATGCTGTTCTCTTTCTGGGTTATTTCAGTCTCAAAGTTCTTGTATGACTTCGTGACATATCTTCCATTTGTACCATGCAAAATCAACAAATTATAGATTCATCATAATAACTACATAATAATAGTGAACACCAAACTGAAACCATACCTAACACCACTTTCATCTACAACAGGCTTCTACTTCATCTACACAAGTTTGACCACTTTCATCCACTACTGTGCACTACCAGCTGTAAGTACGTTGTCTTGTGCATCACAACCTTCATCTTCCATTTTTCTTTATTGTCCTTTGTAGGTTAGGCCTAGTTTCATATTTCATATTTTTTGTTATGTCCTTTTGCCAACAGACCTGACAAGTCCAGCTGTCTACCACTCCTGCTGAATTCCACATTACCCTTTAGTTTGACATCTTGATCTAGTTTCCCTACCTCCCTGCATCTTCTTGAAATGTGCAAAGAGATCCTCTCTATAATTGGCCACAACTGAGCCACCCCACTGCTTAATGAAATAACTATAACCGTTGCCACATTCTTTTGAGTACCAAACTTACACCTAATGCTGATCAATTTTAAGTAACAATATCACAACAGTATGAACAGCAGAGTACATAAGACCACTCAAAGTCCCAACCAATTACAACTACAAATCATTTTTTCTCTTATAAGCACCAAAAGATTCATCACCCTTCCTAACTCATAGTAATGACACCTAACTATGAAACAGAACTGTCCTAATAACGTCTGGGTAATTTTCAAATGCCTATTTCTTCCTAATGGATGTTAATGGTTCTGCAAGTATCTAGCTAGATATTCATGCTATATATCTTTGCATCAAGTAAAACCTAATCTCTTCCATACAATGTAATAATGCTTACCATGCAAAGCCTTTACAGAATTGTGTAGGAAGTCAGATAATACCATTGTTCATATCTGCCACATCCTCTAACCATCTTGAGGAAAAGCCGCACCAACAATTTGGATTCCTATCTACCACCACGGTTTTTAGCTTTGGGTCAACTTACCAATAGATTCAAGCTTTGCATAGAACTGATGTTGAATAGTACTCCTCAAGCTCCCCAAATAAGAACTTGTAATGCAACCATTCCATATCTTTACAGTTGGCATATATGTTTCCTTGCACAATTCTTGCTCCAACATAGGGTAAAAGGTACCACAGCCTCCAGTCAAACCTATTTACAAAAAACAAACCCTTGTGACCATCTGAAATGATCAACAGATTAAAAGGAAGTAAAACATTACAAATTTAGCCGTATGACCCATCTTAATAGATAGCAGATATGCACCCTGCCGACATCAAGTCTTCACAAAAACAAAGCCAATAAACCATTCCATTAACAGGTTTTCAATGTTAACCACATCCCAACTGATGGAAACATTGGTTATTTCCATCTCTACATACTTACAAAACTCACCTTTAACTGTCTGCCGTACAAAAACATCCCGCTAAACCTATACTACTTTTCTACACATCACTCCAACTTCTCCCATGCTTTTAATACATACATAAAAACCTTAGAAAGTATTTTAGCCACATGTTACTTTACTCTTCAATTTGTAGGTGATCTGGTTGAACAGGATTGGTCCATAGTTGTTGCCTATAATCCGCCATAACCCTACTGTATGCTCAATGATCCAACCCACCTTCATGTTCAAACACCCTTTAGCTTTTGCTCTTTTATCACTGCTAATACTAACATAGATTAAAACGTTCTCTTAGTTACTCCTGAATGCTCTATAGCTGATAAGGAGACCTAATGATTTTAAAAAGCGAAACGCTTACAATCCATTTATACGTGACCAAAAACCTAAATTCAAAATTTCTAGAGCATACATGTTCTGGAAGATCAAGTATTTAGTTGAAAACACTCGTTTTTGCAACCAGATGCCCAAAGCTAAATGTACACCCTTCGTATTACCTGTCATTTTATACACGGTCCATTTCTTACCTAGTACTGCTCACACACCGTTCCCTTTCTTATCATACCTCCACACCCTTAGCCTTTTTCTTAACCAGACTCTGCACACCTTCTTTGCCTTCTTACCAACTCTCTGCACCCATCTTTGCCTGTTCTTACCAACGCTACATGCCTTTCTTGCATTTATTCCTTTAATGGTAAAACAATCGGCACCCCTCACTTTCCTTTTCTAACCACCACACCTACCCTCTCAATATCTCGACCACACCAAACCAATCAAATTTGATAGTCACATTCCTTCTTACCAAAGCTTGTACCACTGTAGCCACACCATAATTAATCAAACATTCTTTAACTCCTGGTGTTCAAACTAAACCAAGTATTGTTTTCATTTCATTTCAATGAACTAATCAAACTCTATAAAAACATCATGAACTACACCAAATAGAGCGCCTTGGTTTTCTTGTGTCACACTCATACTTTCTTTTCATGTTAGCTTTGTTTTCCACGCACTCCTTGTTAAAAAGGCCTTCTTTTACCTTTCTTATGCAAGTTCAAAGCCTTGTCATTTAGTGGTCTAGTCTTAGACAACTTGCATCACTGTGTGAAAAGCGCGTGGGGGTAGCCTATTTATCTGGACAACCCGTGCAACCTAAATTCTCCTCCAAGCATCATATATAGCCTTCATATACATTTCTTCCATCCTTCTCACTCCAACAATGGCACACCAACCTGATATTTTTTGGAAAGCCTAAAGACACAAGAGAACAATCTATTAATAATCGAACCAAAAATATTCATGGCTGTGTGAGATACTGTAACAAGGACAACCAACAATTTGAATTTTAATTTGTTGCATTTTTGGCACGATAAAACAAAAAGTAAACATGTTACTGAATTTGAATCATCAAAGCCAAACAAATACTACGTCAACTACATGTGCAAAAACACTATATGAAGTACACTGAAAACTGTACCACCATACACCAATGCCTGATAATGTAAAGTATTGCCGCTACAAATCAATGGCATGCTGGAAAACATAATTTCAGATATAGGGATATACCCCTAATGAGATGCGAAACTCTAACGATGATTAAAAAGTATTGAACTATAAATATATAAGAACATATATAAGAACACGCTCCCACTTCGCCACAACCAAACAAAATACACCTTATATCGTTTATGGTCACACGAAAACACTTAGCTTTAACAATAAAAGAAGACTAATATGATGAGCTCTTGTACATTAGAGTTTTCAAAAGCAAAACTAAGGTGTTAAGTGGATATAGTAATACATGGATGAGGAAAATAAGAGAAAACGATATACGGGTTTTTCTATGATGCATATTAGGAAAAAGAAAACGTTATCTTGATTTCTCACTTACTTTTCACCCTTATACATGTATGTCCACTCGACATAGAATGCATAGGCCTCAGCTTATATGGTCATTGAAATCCATGGGAAAACAACTGCTATTTGGCCAAGACCACGGGACATAGATGACATTTATACGGGGAAAAAACAACTAAACATCCACATTATGTGCTATAAATCGTAACATCATAAATCGTTGCGATAACTACTGTATCCATTGTCACTATTAGATGTGCTTATTTGGCTCACAATAGCATAGCAAAGAAAACATCTGAGGCAGCTAAGTCCTAAACCAAACGATGTTGAGGACCGTAAATCCGTAAGTAAAAAAACTGTAAGGACAATCGAAAAGCTGCATTGAAGAAAATTATTACTTGCACCTCAAACAATTTGGAAAACCGTAAAAGCAACCAACCTCCTAAGAGCACACCCTTCAAGAGATTAGGGGCGATGCGATAAAAGAAAAGAAGTTTACGACCGCCACCATCTTTATTAGTGGGCTTTACAGTTGGTAAGGCAAGCCAGTTGCAATCGTATACTTGACCTAGCAATCCATCCATTTCGCGCTGCAAAAAAACAAACCGATATATCATCAGTGCTAAAAAGAACACATGTCAGACCACCTAAAAAATCAGGACTTATGACGTCGGTCAAAAAAAATCATGTATCAGGTTCTTTCATTTCACGCTCCAAAACAGTTTTTATGAAATCAGGACTTATGATCACAAACTATACACAGGTCATGTAGACAAATCTGAAACGTAGCATGACAAACACACCACATCATGACCCCCCCTTCCATTTTGTCACAAACAAACAAAACACAGCTTACAACACCTATTGTCCGAAACAAAACCGTGTTGCATTGTTTTTCAACAACCATAGAAAGTTGACTCTAATGGATTCACGTCTCAAGTGAAAAAACAAAGGTTGATCAGGTGAATGAAGATGAATTTTTCGATATGTCTCTTTTTTATATGAAATTGTTGGCCGTGTGGTGTTGTTTTGGTAAAACATCTGTCATTTTTGCCTATGCATGATCATGAGTGCTGTAAGGTGTGTTTTATTTGGCCTTTGAATGTCTTTTAAATTTGTGTGCATGACCTATGTATAATCTATGTTCATTGGTGTTGATTTCGGACGTGTTGTTTTGATGCGCAAAATGGAAGGTCAGTTGAGTATGAAATTGATTCGCCTTGGCAACCTTGGTTTTTGCACCTGAGGAAAGTTAGTGGAGAGCTTACTAAACTTACTTTAATCCTCTAACCCGTCGGCTCGGCGTGTGAATAGTTTCGACACAAGTTGCGGGTCTAAAGTGCACTCACACCGACCCACTCCCTCAAGCCCATACCTTAGCTTGGCGAATCATTTTCACACTCAACTGCCTTTTCATTTTTGCGCAACAAGAACGACGCGCTCGAAAAATCACCACCAATCAACAAATTATACATAGGTCATACACATACAAATTGAAAGACATCAGAGATGCCAAATAAAACACACCTTACAACATTCATGTCACCGAAAGAGAAAAAACGGCTGGGGTTTTTTTTACCAAACAACCAACAATTTCATAAAAATATGACAGAGACATATCAACAAATTCGTCTCCTCACTTGTGAAAATGGAGGTTGGTCAGAGCGAATCATATCACACTCAACCATCATTCCATTTTTGCGAAACAAAACAACACAGTGAAATGAGCACCAATGATCACAAACTACCATACAAGTCATAAAGACCTATGTTGAACGACATGCAACAGGCAAACAAAAACATGCGTTATTAGTTCCCGTAATCATACCCGTCCAAAAAATGTTACAGTTTTTACCAAAACAACACAACAAGGCTAATTTTTTTTTTGCAAACAAATACACAGATTTCCACAAATTCCTTGTCACTATTAATTCTTGCATCTGTTGAGAAAATAGAGGTTGTTAAGGCAAATCAGTGACTCAACCACCCTTCTATTTTTGGAAAGGAAAACAACACTTATGAAATCAGCACCAAAGTCAACGGACTATACATACATCATGGAGACAAATTTGAAACATAGACACAAATTTGAAAGACACACAACATCTAAATAAAAATAGGTTATAGCACTCATGATCCTACACAGGAAAAAAAGAGGACGCGAAACGTCATACATTCAAAAATTAAACAGAGACAAACGTCAACACATTTATCGCCTCAGATGCGAAAACAAAGGCTGATAGGACGAATCAGTTTCCCACTTAAACATCCTTCCATTGTGCACAATAAAACAACACTCATGAAATCAGCACCAACGATGACAGATTATACACAGGCCCACACCCAACCAAAATGGATGTGGTTTTACCAAAACGACACCAAACCACCAATTTTTGCGAACAAATAAAAAAACTCACATCCCACACAATCCTGTCAATTTAATTCACGTTTCTCTGCTACAAAAATAGAGGTAGTAGGGGGGGGGGAAGACAAATCAAGTTTCACACCCCATACATCCTTCCATTTTGCGCAGCAAACAACAACCCACTAAGTCAGACACAAATGAGCACACATAATACGACACGTATACAAACAGATTTGTTAAAAATACACAACAGGCAAACAAAACAAAGCCCATAATAAAACACATCATAGGATTATATCTCTCTAGGAAAAAAACGAACACCGTTTTATCAAACGAAGAGGACATACTCACATTTCAGGATAGCAAAGAAATCAAACTCAAGCACAATATTCGACAAACTCACTTGTCAACTGTTTCACGACCTGCAATCAAATCAATTGGTTACCAAGGCAAACCTACCATTTGTATGACCGAAAAAAAATATAATAATTTAAAACAAGCATGACAAGCAAAATAAAAAACAGGTTTTTAAGCAACACTCTTGTCAACTTATACTATTAACAATCTAAGGTTATCACAAACCATTTGAAAACCATAAGGTTATAACAAACCACGTGAATCAACACGTCTAACCACAACATCAATCTTAAAAGGACAATCTAAAAGCTTACACACGATCACATGTCAGAAATCAAATAAAACACAAACTCACAACAAAGTATAAAAATTACCACTTATGATCAACTTAAAACACACACAAAACAAATATCCACAAATCCAGCACACAAGACTATAAAAATCAAAGCAACAGAAAACATAACAAGAAATATAACGAACTCTCAAGACACCGCGCAAAACCTACAACGACACACTTACCCTTCCTTCTAGATCCAACCACCTAGATCTTTGATACGCCACAGTAGCACGCGATATTCTTCTTGACTCACCACCGAAGATCCCTAAATAATCATAGAGCTCCTTCTATTAGAATCCAAATGCCTCATAATTAGAGCAACTATCGCAATGTGTGTTTAGAGATAGAAATGAGAGACCACCGAAATAAAGGGCTTTTTATTATAAACCACAACTTTCTTGGCAACAGGATCTATGAAATCAAACAGGTGTCTAGCATGCATAAAGAGGCAAGTTAGTGGAGAGCCGCACTAAACTTGGGGAGGAGTGGATAGCGGAGTCCTCCAGCCGTGCGGGGGTGGGGCTCGGTGCTATCGGAGCGTATGAAGTATGAACAGTGTTGGGCTCAAAGCCTGGGGGTGGGCGACATGCGGGAGGACGGGGAGGGTGATATGGCGGCGGGGGCGGGGGCCAAGCCACTCACTCCCTTAACCGTCACATCAGCCGATCCCTCAGCTCGACGGCTTCGCAACTGTATCGGCTCCAAACTTCACTTGAACAAGTGTTATATAGTATTGTGAATACATCATACAGAAATTCACCAGTGTGGCTAAAAAATCAAAATGAACACCCCATCATGTTTGTGACACATTAAAATGATAAATTAATCTTATGAATAAACAATTGTTGCTTCGTTAATAAGGGTTTTTTTAATTGGCACAAGTTTAGAGCATTAAATGAACTTATGTGCTTCCTTATATAATGTTTTTTTCTATATAAAATAGTGATAAGTTTAGTCAATATCACAAATTAAAAAACTGTTAATATTAACTAACATGTAAATATAGTAATTTTGATTTGTTGAATGATTAAAAATTTATGTCATCATAACACAAGTTAGAAAATCTGTGATAACGAGTTTGCATGCCCGCGCTTCGCTGCGGAATGTTTGGCGGGCGACGGTTTTGGTTACCTGTGTTTATGTAAAAAAAAAAGGTTAACGGTCGTTTTCGTAATTTGACACATAGTGTGATGGGGTATTTCGTAAGTATTTGAGGGGCTATATCGTAAATACCAAAAAAACGGGTCGGTCGGTCCGGGTCGGGTCGGACCGGGTTGGGTCAGCCCGGCAATTTAATGCAAGTGTTCCTCATTTTTGTATGTTTATATAATAAAGGGTATTTACAAGTATTCACGGATGCAAGAATACAACCAACATCTAAATATAAAATTATTAATATTCGTTAAGATATTCTTTTGCCAATATTTATTGTCTCCACTAATCAAATGGGTTCATGAACTCAATATATGATTAATTAATTATCAACATAAAATAAAACAACTAAGAAAAGATTTCAGCATTTTTAAAAGCAATAATTTCGATTTTGAATTACTGTAATTAAGAACTGTCATTAAAATAATGTTTGAATCAATTATTAAAACTCACATAAAGCTAAAAAGTTACGTACAGTATTTAAAAAGAGGGATTTTTGTGGTGATGCTATTTTAGATTTTTATCAAAAAACCACACAATTGACTCGGCTAAAAAATTAGTTTAATGCAAAAAAAATTATCTATTGTTAGGATTAAACATTACAAAATTACGAGGCGTTCATATCCGTGCGTTGCACCGAGTTTGTTTTTATGGGAAGAATTAAACTTTTACTTACGTGAAGCATCGTATAACTTCATACATGTGCGCTGCTTATAGGGTGTGCGTAAGTGTTTAGGGCGTAATGTTGGTGTTCGGGTTTTGCTCAATGCGGTTTGTTTCAAAGTCCGGTCAGGGTCAAAAGTTACATTCCTGAGCGCGATCCTATTTGATTTCAGGTTTCTTTAGTTCGAGAATTTGGGTATGAGTCAATTTACGTTAACAAAGTATTAAGGGGAATAAATGAATATTTATTAAAAACGGTTTCTTGAGAAGATGCGATGAACTTTTAAAAGTCTATATATTTTTTGTACATGTTACCTTCCTGAATTGCTTTTCCTTTTTACAAACAAATCTTTTTGTTGCGGTTAATACACATGTATGGTAATAGTTCAGAGTTGAAAGGTTAATGCATTAGCTTAGGGGTGTTGATCGGTTCGGTTATCGGGTTGTTCGATTAATTCGGTTCGGTTAGTTCGGGTTAAAATTTTTTTAGGTCAACTCGAAAACCGAACCGAACCGAAAACCGAAATTTTTTTGGGGGTCAACCTGAAAACCGAACCGAACTGAAAACCGAAATTAAAAAAATAATAATTACATAGATATTTAGCAAAAAAAATAATTTCAAACATAAAAGTGTTTTTTTATATTAGGATAAAGTTTTAGTGGTGTTTTTTATACATGAATATATATAAAATATATATATTTATATAAACTCGGTTTTCGGTTCGGTTTTTTGTTCTGATTGCCAAACCTATATCCAATCCGAAAACCGAATTTGTAGTTCGGTTCGGTTCGGTTTTGGCAAATTCGATTCGGTTCTTATTCAGTTCGGTTGCTTTCGGTTCGGTTTCAGTTTCGGTTTATTCGGTTATTTCGGTTTTTCTGCTCACCCGTACATGAGCTCTTATCAGTTGGACCCTGATAACCACCATT
>BQNB010148671.1:6113-16268 GCA_026074375.1 Tanacetum coccineum | reverse complement strand
CGGACCAAATGAATTTTCCAAAGCAATGATCAATAAAGTAAGCTCGCGAAAAATATTGACACATACACAGTATATATATATAGCGAGATCTCTAAAAATATCTATCAAAATGAGAACATAAAACCATCCCAATCGATGACTAACATTCATTTTGAATATAATGAATTTATTACTTTCAAATAGTTATTCGTTATGTGCAAAAACTAAAAAATAGTAGCTAGTAAAGAAACCTGGTGCATGACAATGTATAAACCGAGTGCATCAAAGTATCTATACCTAGTGCATCACAGTGTTTAAGAATGTTTTTTGAATTATGCTCTCCACAGATGAATCCAACTATTAACAGTAGGATGGCTTAGATTGTAGAGATTGATAATTGTTATCACACTATTTCAGGAACCATAACAGCTTCCAATTGATCATCAGATAAAGTTAGTACATCTAAGTTAAATTTCTTGATTTGAGTAATTATCAGTTAGAAAAGTTAAGTACATCTCGTTAAGAAAGATACTACATATAATGTAATTTGTTAGTGCATTACAATTAAAAATGTAGGCATGTCATCATGTATTTTGTTTGTGTATTACAGTTAAAAAATGTTAGTACATCTCAGTTATAAAAAGTTACTGCATCACAATGTATTTTGTTAGTGCATTACAGTTAAAACAATTAGTACATCCCACTTGAAAAAGATACTACATCACAATGAATTTCGTTAGTGCATTATAGTTAAAATCTTATTACCATATTAAGTTAAAAAAGTTTCTGATCCAATGCAATTTTGTTAGTGCATTACAGTTAAAAAGGTTAGTACATCTCAGTTAAAAAAGTTACTGCATCACAATGTATTTTGTTAGTGCATTACAGTTAAAAAAGCTAGTACATCTTAGTTAAAAAAGTTACTGCATCACAATAGTTTTTTTAATGCATTACAATTAAAAAAGTTAGCACATCTCACTTAAAAAATAGATGAGCTAAAAGTTGGCACATCTCAATTAAAATTCATGATCTTTGTGTATAGTGTCTCTATAGTTAGAAAGTTAGTACATCTTAGTTAAAAAAAGATATTCCATCACAATGTATTGCAATATAGTTAAAAAAAGTTGGTACATCTCAGTTAAAAAAGATACTACATCACAATGTATTTTGTTGGTGCATTACAGTTAAAACATTTGGTACATCTCAGTTAAAAAGATATTGCATCATTATGTATTTTGTTAGTGCATTACAGTTAAAAAACTTAGTACATCACAGTTAAAAAAGTTACTGCACCACAATGTATTTTATGAGTGCATTACAGTTAATATAGTTAGTACATCTCAGCTAAAAATGATGCAGTAGATTTAACACTATGATGTACTAAAACCTATAAAACTCAAAAAATATATTACAACTTAGATAGATTTACATTCAAGCTGTAATGTATAATTTTCTTTCTTTACATTCAAATCATTGTTTTATTTGTAAAAAAATGACGAAAAAATATTGAAAAGACTATTCATTTTCAACGTGTAGATCTTCTTAAACTAGCTCCCTTTGGTAGATCTTGTTTCTTTGCTTTTTTTTATGCATGCAATAATTGTGTACAAGTCCTGAAAGTGCACCTACAAACCACCTGATGAAACCATACAACATCCTGAAACTCATACCAAGAATTATAACACAAACTTGTCCCTTTCTTTACACTAAACCACATGGATATAATTCCAAAAGAAATGTCATTAATTACCCTACCCACATCCATCTGAAGGCTCCAACTTCTAGCAGGTAAACCACGAATCCCCAGTTTGAGCCTGAAAGGAAAAAAGCAAAAAGACCACAAAGATGTTAAGGCGGCCCGATGCATGAACATTACTTGTTTTGACCCATAACGAACCTACCCATCTTATCCCTTAAACCCACCCGTTTCTACCCTCATTTAGGCACCCAAACGCACCAATTTCAGCCTCTATTTCAGCACCCGAACCTACCAATTTCAGCCCCCTAAACGCAATCATTTTAGTCCCATTTCAGCAACCAAAAGCACTCACTTCAGCCCCCATCTCAACACCCAAATACATCCCCCAAACCCACTAATTTCAGCCTCCAAACCCAAACCCATTTTAGTCCTCAAACGCACCCGTTTTAGTCCTATTTCAACAACTAAAAGGCACCCACTTCCGCCCCCATTTCAACACCCAAATTCACCCGCCTAAACCCACCAATTTCAGCCTCCAAACCCACAACCATTTAAGTGACCAAAGTCACCATCTCAGCCCCAAACTCACCCATTTTAGTCCCTAATCCCACACGTTTCAGCCCTCATTTGAGCACCAAAACGCAGCTTAACTTCTTATGTATACTTTTCTTATGGAACCCAATATTAACTTCTTAAGCGAATGTGGCAATGAGAAAGAAAAGAAAGAATGGAAAATGAGTTATTCTTATGAAAAACAAACTCAGACTGCATTAGGCTGCAAATAAAGCACAACGGTATGAACTTCCTTCCCAAAATTCAATGACAAGATCATTTATTCTGAGAAATCCCTCCAGAAATGATTACTATGTCTGCTTTCTAGTTTGTCTTCTTCTTTCGTCATAAATCAAGAGAATGAGATTAATACGACCTCCATATGCATTATTTGCAAGAATAGATAAAATTTTGGATTACATGCCTTAAAACCATGACTACATTCCACGCATAGTTCCAGAGGTAAACTTGTGTACTCGCATGCTGCAATGGTGATCGTGGTTTGAAAGATGATTAGAAGCGTTTATTAATTACTGTATCCACATCAAGATTCTGCAATTGAAAATCGATTATAATGAGAAAGGATATTATTACAACTGACAAGCATAACTTGTAAGTTGTAAATAAAAACTAGAGGTTTAACGTTTCTTAAAATCTTTGCGACATTAGTATATTTTAGTATTATCTCAACATACTAGGTCAGCAATTTGGAATATTAATTATAAAAGCACAATAACAGTTGCTCAAAATATTATTAGAACGACAAGTTACCTAACGAATATCCTCATCGTCAACATCAATAACCTGAACGTTGTGTAAATGGCTCCCATTTTTGGCATTCTTGTGAGTGCCACTTATGTCATTTCGTGATCTCATGTTCCTTTCAAGATATCACTAATGGCTTCATCTAACGGTGTGGTGTCGACAGCTTCCTGCAATTATGAACCAACCTTAAGTTTTCATATCTTGAGCTAATCAGCACAAACGTTTTCGCTTGAATTGCCAGCTTCATCACAGCCTACACAAGTAGGCATCAAAGCAAATGCTATTAAGAATATGCCACAAGAATTACCAATCAAAACTGCAAAATGAATTATTGGATGTATCGTATGGGTACGGAAGAACCTCTATAGTCTGTTTTCAGTGAGAAGTTCCAAACAAGAACAGTAGCAGTGAGTCAAAGCATTGTTCTTCTTTCCACAATCTTAGAACCATTGTTCTTCTTTCCACAATCTTGACCCATTCTTGAAGCCAAAGAAACCAAAAAGGGCCTTGCACCTCCACTAACACGTGCAGTAGCAGCCATAGCTGGCATGTTTTTGCTTTTACAATAATGATCAGATTGAAAGCTATGCTTCAAGCAAAACTTAATCTGACAAGACTTGCAACTACTCGTATTCAAAAACATTAAAATCTCCTTACACCTCCTAACACCACAAGTCAGATTCTTCTTTTTCTTTGGATCACAATCTTCATGTTTCTCATGCTTTGCCAAAATCAAAGCCATCTCTTCTTTTCCTCCTTTGCTGTTTTGTAGAATCTCCATCGACATGGAACACGTTTCACACCCTAAAACTTTTCTACTGTTATGATCCGAGTTGGAACATTCATGAAACTTATATGATCTATGCTCAACACAAAACACCTGCAACAAATAGCAAAGTCAGCAATAATGAAATTACCTTTTCGCAGCCATCGCAATTAAAAGGAAGAAAATCGAGCTGTTTGCAATCCGAAAGCTGACAGTGCTTCCCTAGATCAGGAAAAGTTTTGTTCCTCCACCC
Organism: Tanacetum coccineum; assembly: GCA_026074375.1. Classification (NCBI taxonomy): domain Eukaryota; kingdom Viridiplantae; phylum Streptophyta; class Magnoliopsida; order Asterales; family Asteraceae; genus Tanacetum; species Tanacetum coccineum. Next base: position 12,254 of record BQNB010148671.1, on the reverse strand, counting down.
ATGGTTTTGATTCTTAGAATAAGATTAAGGTTAACTTGGAGAACAATTTAAGTAAATTTTTAAGAAGGTTTTTTTTATATGGTGTCTGTTGGGTTGGTATTTATAGCTTTGGTTTATCTTGGGGAGTAAGACATCAGACATGTATACGTTCTGTTTGAATGCTTCTATGATGTTTGTTTTTGTCAACGCGGATAAAGAGTTTGGGTAGGACACGTTAACACCGACAGTATGTATAACCCTCCTACAACATGCGAAGGAAACAATTTGAGTGCTAATAGTAAACAAAAAGAAGAAGAAAATCTAACATCGAAATTAATGAGCTAAACCAAATTCTACATTGATTCTAGATAGCAAGATCTATCGATGCTCAAGGTCTACTTTTTAGGCATGCTGGTAACTAGAACTCTAGCTGAAGGCCTGAAGTACCCATCCCTCGGGACAGTAAACACAGTATATATGATGTCTTTAAATCTCTAACGAGTGTTAGAGTGAACGGTTTTATGTAGCAAACTGTTTCTGTCACCAAATTTAAAGTTATAAACATCATCTCTCTTGCCATTTTAGGGCATGAGTGATGGACATATAGTATTTACATCTTGTATATTTAGTGGGTCTTATCTTACTTCATGTTCCTAAGTCCTAACTAAGGTTAACAATATAGTAAGCTAAAAGTGACAGGAAACAATTTGATAAAACAACCTACTTCGTACCTTGCAGGTAGATCATATGCATTTGTAACTTTTGCCATCCATGTTCTGCAATTACCCTGTGACAGTCAAAGGCTTATCAGATTAATAATTGATGAACTACACGAAGTTTATCTAAGAAGTTATGTTCTCAGGTTTTTCGTTAGTTATTGGTCGTATCATGTATGAGCAAAAGATAAGCAATGCCTTATAAATAAAACCATGTACCTTAGGTTGGTTATTATATACAGAACTTATATTGATTCCTAGTTTAAGTTGTATGATGAGGCTTGGAAATTTTGCTTATTTCACCTACATATACAGAAACTTCTATCTAAACACTCAGCAACTGCTTTGTTTAATCTTACTTATGGGCTTAAGGGCTTATGTAATTATGGCTTACGTTTCATAAACTAAAATTTTCTGGCTTATTTGAAACTTATGGGCTTATATAATCTAAGACCAAAATGACTTATGAAACACAAACCGAAATCACATAAGCTAAAAGACAAGCCTGAACAAACACCCCATAATATGAAGATGCAATTAGTAGATAATAAGTTCTAACAAGCAATCCTAAACATCATTTAACTAACTGTGCTGAACAAATATATAAAACATTAAATGGGTTATAACTGAAAATTCAAACTAACTTGTTAGGAACAAGAAAAGTCTCGGTCACTTCCGATATTAACTAGTCAAAGCCCGTAGTTAGTCAATGTTTAGTTTATAAGCTAATATGGACCAAAGGCCCATGGAAAGCCTTACTAGGCCCATGGCCGGCCACCCTTGGTGTATAAATACCCTCTCCATGCCTTGGAGAGGGTGGTTGGTTGGTTGTATGTTTCATTTCCACAGAATGCATTTCTTGTTCTCTACTTTCTCTCACTAAAAAATACATCCTTCCTCCCACTTTCTCTCTCTAGTTCTTGGTTCATATATCAAAGATTACTTGTATTCTATAATTGGTATCAAGAGCCATGGAGTGATTTGCTTAGTTCTTGTGTTTGTTTTTTGTTTGGTTCATTTTTTCCGTACGCCTTTTCTTCTTTTCTTTTGTTTTTGAAGCTTAGTTGTACACTAAAAGGTCATTTACCTAGGTAAATTTGATCTAGTATCTTTGGATATAGGTGTATTTGCTTTGGATCAAAGAAAATCTAATTTTTGTTCATCTTTTGTTTTTAAAAACCTTATGTAGGATCGTTTAATTCATAACATGGGTGATGATTCTTGTGATTGGGCTAGTTTCTAGAGAGAGAAACACATAGAGTGATATTTCTAGAGAGAGAAATGTATGTGTAAATGTAAAATAGATTATGACTAGCTTCCCTCTTCCAAAGTTGGAAGAGGCTTATATAGTTTTTACAAAATACCGGGTATTAGAACCCGGCTTAAAACCAAAAGACATACGATAAACTATTAAACTACGAACTATTATAAACAATAAATATACGGGGTGACTGAGTCTTTTACTCATATCTAACAATCTCCCCCTTAGGAGAGGTCATCCCTTGAATAATCACTAGACTGAAGCTCTACAGCTCGTAGTCTTTTGATTCTTCAGGTTACATATAGTATTTGTTGTGTGAATCTTTTGATAACAATTGACTTGTTCACTTGACCTTGTTTTGATTGTGCATCATGAGCTTTTTTGATATCACGAGCATACATTAATCTCTCATCATCTAGTAATTCTTTTGCCCATCTTTGTGCACTTGTGTGAGAAGAATATGATATTAGGTGTTTGCGGGAGCTTTGACACCTTTATGAGATTCTTTCATAACTTCATAACAGTGTCAGAGTACGTGCTGAGCATTCGGTTTTTAACTTGACATTACTGGAAACTGGGTATCTCCATCTCCCATCTCATCTTTATAATGATCCTGTAATGGAACAGTTGCAATAAAGTGAAAATTGTTTGAAAAAATCTGTATAAGTGTTAATTATGAAAATATTCTTTGTAACACTGCGATAGTTTTGATTGGTTGTCAAATGTTCATTAACGTTCGATTCTTTTGCTGATACAAGTTTGATTCACGTTGAATCGCACTTCTTCTTCTTTACAGTTGACACAAGTTTGATTCTTGTAGTATGCACTAGTCTCCTACCTAGAGCTCGTTTGATGTATGCTCTGCAGGGATTTCCTTCTTCATAGTGAATACCTTCGTATCACTCAGTGTTCTGGCAATATAACACGGATAATGCATTAGGACTCTTAAGATTAACCTTGTTTCACAGTGTCGTGATAAGACACACATGATTGGATAATGTGTCTAACGAGTGATTAATTGTTGATCTCTTGGCGTTGACTCGAAAGTGCGCTTTGATATTACGTGTTCGAAGGCTAGTAGCCTGACTGCCTCCTTTTCAATACGACTTACTCGAAGTGAGTAGACAGTAGTAATTGCATGTTTAGTCTCCGTGACAAATGGGACAAGTTTCTTTCCAAGTGAAAACTCGAATGGTAGGAAGGGTTGTGCATTGCATCACTGGGTCCATGATGCCAGTCTTCAATGTCAGCAATCATCTTGTGATTCTGACTGGCATTTGTTTGACCGGTTTTCTGCCTAGAGTATGGAGGGCTTTTTTTTACACCCTTTTATCGTACAACTTCTCTTTTCATTATTCAAACCCTTCAGAGCTTACTGAGACTTCATGACTAGCACCTTGTTGCAGTATATTCCTAGTGCTAGCCTCCTTCTCAGTCAGCACTTTCACTAATTCTCACATTTATCCTTTTTCTCATACCTAAGGGGACTTACTTCACTAACTAGTGGATTGTCCCTGAGGTTGACCCATCCGGTTCTGGCAGGATCGTGGGATACGAGTACCCTAACTTACCATCTTATAACTTACGTTAAATAAATAAAAATACATGGTCAGTCTTTTGGTACAGTTCACCTTGCCATAAAATCACTGTTGAAAAACTCAATCAGGTACTTATGATTTAACTATCAAAGTGTTTAGTACCCGATTATTTTTGCTTTTCAGAAAAGCTCCCCCTTAACATGTGCATTTGTTTTCGAAAATGTTTAGCACATGGGGGCGGAGAATACACCCTGAGAACCTGAGAAATATGATCACATTTTAGTTACATATTTTAATCACATTTTCTCCCCTTATCAAAAATTTCAAACCCTTTGACATTTTGAATATCACTTGATTTAAATATGTTATTACATTAGGAGAAAAGTGTGCCTTCTATTCACAAGCCGTGTTTGGAACATATTACTGCTCCCCCTCAATCGTTGAGGGAATGTGTTAGTGTCAGATATGATAATTTTGAAAGATTTTTTTCTTCGTTAAACTCAAAAAGAAATATTTTTTCATTAAACTCAAAAACCTGGTTTTTTTAAGTTTAATGAAAAACTCATGAAAGATTCATACCCTGACACATAACATCAAATTCCATACAACTTAGAATGTACAAGATGTATGTTGCATTACCGATGATATTGATCTTAATCATTCACTTCTCTTGATTAGTTGGTAGCCAATATCTCTGAGTCTTCCACTAATGATGCATTCGAGATTTCTGATCTTTAACTTTCTCCCAAATATCTCGATGACCTGTAGGTTTTTGTAGTGGAGGTGGTGGTGGTTGAAGTGTTGATGTTGTATCAGTTGTCTTTGTAACGCTGGAAGGAACATCAGCAGATGCAGTAGTATCCACAGAGATCTTAAGATTGGGTTCCCCAAACATTAAATTTGAAAAACACTATCCCCCTCAATTGATGACCTGTTTTTCTATCAAAAGAGTTGTAGTCATTGATTGAGTGTCAAATTGTCCGGATTGATTTTCAAACAACACTTTTACCACCGTGGTTAACACAAATAATTTTGAAGAATCAATTAAGAAAAATTATTTGGTTATCAAACAGGAAGACTTCTCTTCCGAATTAAGAAAAATGCACTGAAACGTACATTAATCCCAAATTGCATGGATATAAAGTAATCCATGCCCGAGCAAAATTAATTACCTGTTGTTAGGAACAGCTGTCTGTAAGACAACAATCTTTCCTTCGAATGAGAACCGGGTTGCAATCTGAAGCAATTGCAAACCATTTTGTAATTCCAAATAACTTAAAATATTTACTAAGTCCCTTTTTTGTAATTATGTACAAAGGATACACAAGGACACTTTGTTTACTCGTCCTCTCCTTCTTGAAGGCGTTTGAGAGATTCTGGGGTCATACTCTTCATCTCAAGCCGTGGGAGTAGAAATTCGAAACGCTCTCTTGGTAAAGCTTTTGTGAGGATATCTGCCAGTTGATAGTTTGTTTCCACGAAGTAGAGTTCAACCACTCCATTTTTCACTTGCTCTCGAATGAAATGGTGTCAAAAGTCAATGTGCTTAGATCGTGAGTGCTGGACATTGTTGCGGCTTAGAGCAATGGCACTTTTGTTATCACAGTACAGAGGAATTTTATTAAATATAAAGCCGTAGACTTTTAGCTGAGATCGCATCCAAAGGATTTGAGCACAGCATCCAGACATTGCAATGTATTTCGCCTCTGTCATTGAGATGGCAGTGCTTTAACCGACGATGCCACAAACATGATTTGTTCTTGGAGGCTTTTGACAATAAACATATTGGAGAAGACCTCAACATTTCATAAACAGATGTTGTGTAAAATTTGTGTTGCGCCAACCTTTCAGTAAGTCTACACCATCCATATTACGATCAAAGCACGAATGTTTTCTGAAGGCCACTTCAAGATCTGAATCACAAAATTGCCCTACAGAAAAAAGATTGTGTCCAAGGCCTTCCACATAATATGCCCTAGAAACAGCACTGACACCAATCATGTAATATCCATAACCCATAATGGCACTAACATGATTATTCCCGTCCTGATGAACTTTTTCACAAAGTTCTTGAGCCTTGAGCGATTCCCCGTCATATGTTTTGAACGGCCTGAGTCCAAATACCATAAGATGATTTGTACCACCTGCATTTGAAAAAAGTCGAATTTGGAGGGTTTGGAATTTCGGATCCCCAATTTGTGTTGGGGTCCTGTTGGTTAGCTGAAATAGTAGTACATGTCACATGAAGCCTAGTTAAAGGGCACAGTTCTCCTAAGGCAAATTTTTTTCCTGTGGGTCTCCATTGATAACAACAATTAAGTTTTCATAAGGTGAATCTCTTTCTTATGGGTCTCCATAGATAACCAATATCAGCAAATAGTTTGCCTGTTGCTTTCCAAACCCGCTTGCTCTTGTTCAAACTATTATCAGACAGTTTGCCTTTTGGTTTCCAAATCTGCTTCCCTTTATTCAAGATAATTTTAACAGTGGGGGTAGCATTCACAGAATTCAAGATATTAACAACACACATTTCATGACTTGCAGAGTTTAAACATTTGTTACAAGTTTTGCACACAGATTCAGAATTCTAATTAATTACAACACGCTTAGAGCTAATGCTAGAATCAACCCAATTCACTTTTGTCCA